>JAGDQP010007068.1:0-69113 GCA_022664845.1 Lepisma saccharinum
GATGCTTCCACAACAGTAGATCTCTGTCGAATCACTGGTGTCGCTTCACGAGATGCTGTTGATTGACTTGCGGTAGATGAAGGTTGATCGTCACTTGATTGTTCACAACTTTCATACTTTCCAAATATACCTATTTTTCGATGTCTCCATTTCTGTGCCCTGATCGAATTCCTGTCCCAAAAGATTAAAGAAATACTGTACGAATTCTTGATCAGATCTACAGTTGTTTTTCTTTCCATATTTTTGTGATTTCGCTCCTTCTTGAACGCACCAATCCAATGCCTAGGACTTATCAACATCAACCGATGAGTTGATATTTCGCAACATGTCTCGCGAAACATAGGGGTTTCCTGCCTTAAACGCTTATACATGCGAACAGAAATAGTAAGTAGAACTGACGAACGGTGCCAATTAAGGGGATTTCCTTGCGCCCGCTTCCACTTTTCAACATTTTTTAAATTATTTCAAATCCTAAGAGCATTAGCAAAAATTGCTAAGAAATATAATGGGCTGCAATCTCGAAAGCTTGTAAATTGATGAGTAATACATTTTCGAAGATGATAACGTCATTATTTAATTGAAGATCTATCACTTATCAATGAACAAGATCTCCAGATCGCTTTCCATTGGATTTCATAGTAATTTTGAAATTTTAGTGCGCTGTGTTAAAAAAATCTTGATAATGCTCTTCAATTTTGAAATAATTTGATTTTTTAAAATAGGGGCTGATGCAAGGATGTAACTTTTGGAATAAAGTTGGTTCGTTTAAGTCCGTCGCTATGCTAGTGTCGCGCTGCAGTCGCAGACAACTTGTTAAGATAAGATAAAATGAATTGTATGGGCGGTAACTCAGACAACTTGTGTTCACACTAAAAATATGCTCCCATTGACTTCATATGTAAAAATTGAAAACAGTCCATATTGTGCAGATCTTGGGCTACATGTCTACCAAGTTTGGTCAAAATCTCAGAGTCAGCGATCTTGTCAGTCGCTAGACAGGTGGCAGAACTTTGGTTTAGAATTGGTAAGATTATGAGTTCACGGCAAGAGAGAGACTTTCTCCTGAATACGCTTTTCCCTATTTCCTCTCGGAGACACAGGCAAATTCTGGGAAAATACCTTGGATAAGCACAGGGACGATTCCTTTTAGATTAGTTCTCCTTATTGCTATTGCTAGTGTTGTTGTGTTTGCAATGTAAAACGGCGTCTGAGTTTTATTTGGAGCCTTTTAAATCATGGTTCCCGCCAGAAGTTTCAGCTTTTTTGGGGGGGGGTGTAAAGTTAAAATTGCGAGGGTGTAAGTGAAGTTTTGCACGGTGGCTATCGATTTTTCACAGCAAAAATTTTAAAGTTGGTTGGAAGGGTTGTCGAGATTTTGGGGGGTAAAAACCCCCACAGGGGAGTCTGGTGTAATCACTGTTTTAAATAAATATATTTATGAAATACGTGGTCTATGCTCGGCTATATATGAAATAATTTTGTATTTTACCAATGTTCAACTGGTGTTTCGATAGTGTTGAAAACAAGGAATTGCTTGTGGACATTGTTTAGACAGTATTGATGCAACCTTATCACAGATAATTTATTAAAAAACCTGGCAATTGAGAGTAAAAAAGCTAAGACCGTGATCTCTGTCCTGTCTCTCTCTCTCTCACACTCTATCTATCTATTCATCTATTTATCTATCCATCTATCTATCTGGATCCGAGACCACCTATACACCTTGGCATGAGATGATTAGAGCTACTTGCCCATCTTTCATCCTGCACAAGCAAATGACTATTTCCACCACTCCTGAATGTGAATCGTTGAGATCACAAGAAAATGATACCTCTTCAATATCCACAATGTCAGTGAGTTGCCAAGCTAACTTTTGTATAACAACACAGGACGTGAGCAAAAGGAGAGAGACGAAAAACGCGTACAGTTCTGTGCGCATGCCCTTGATGGCAAAGTGACTCAAAGAGAGTGAGGGAGAGAGCCTCAGAGCCTCAAAGGAAGAGAGGGGGATACGAGAGAGAGAGAGAGAGACTACACTGTTTGACAAGTTCATCACGATTTATTTGCCTCTACTGAATCTCTCGTAGCTTCCCTTTACATAACAACATAATCACTTCTGTATTACTTTCCCGTCGTCGTTGACTATCGCCCCTTTCCGCTATAAATCACTCTCAATTTATATAAAAACGACACTGCAGCCTCAATTAATCATCTGTTGCTAAAATGATTCTAAATGTCATGCAAGTCTTGAAAAAGGATTTTCCATTTTTCTCTTCACTTATTTTATTTAATTAATAATAATAATGTTAAAGAATCAATGAAAACAGTGGCAGAATAACGTTATTTGTTATATTTTTATACAAACCGAGGTGATCTTAAGGTCATTTAATTAATACTAATTAGTTAATAGAAGGTAATTAAGATTACGATTTTCAAATTTTCTAACAATTAACTACAGGAATAACTTTCATTATGGGATCGTAAAAGCACTCTTGAAGTGTTTGTACACCTCTTAGCTTTTAAAAATTATTATATTACGTCACAACGATATTATAAAGTAACATTTTACAGGAGAGCAATTTGGATCTCCCTTAACTGAGGGAATTATGTTTAAAAATAAACTTTGCGATTAGATAAAGTTGTCCCTTAGCTTCTTCACAAACATTAGAAGAAAGTGAACCACACTGTAAAAAGTGAAAACACGAAATGGATGAAAGTTACTCCGCTTTATGGATAAATAAAAGTCGAAAATTAGCGTTTTGTTGTATTTACTCTTAAAAGTGGATATAGTGTAAGCCTTTAAGTGGAAAGATTGGTAAAATTAACTCCATTTTAAAGTTTAACATTTTCTTTGTAACAGCTTAACGTTAACTGAAAATGAGTTGAAACTGGCCAAAGTGATTTGTCCGTGAACGTTCAACTTATTTCACGCTAAAAACTCGGTCATTTTCTAATCGAAGTTTAAGCTAAACAGGCAATTTTGAGGTTACGTACTTTTGTGGATGAAGTTTAAATCTTAGTTGGATATTCTATAATCCAGTAACAGGAGTAACGTTAATTACTTTTCACTGAACGGCCCACCATTTTGAGTGTTTATATTGCCTTTACATTGTGAACAGTAAACAGTTCATTGGTGGACCGAGAACGGCAAGGATTGTATTGGCGGAAAGATACAATAAGTTAGGTATAAATTTTTACACTGTAGCAAACGTATCTCTCCTTTTTTGACGAGACATTCCTCGTAGTAAAATCATAAACGTGTTAATGATTAACCTCCTTCTCAGTAAAACCCTAGCTATAGATATCACTCGGAAAGCCATAAACACCAACTGTCTTCGTAGCTAAGTGGCAAGAGAGTCTGACCACTGTCCTTGTGGAACCTGGGTCGAAACCCGAGCACTTCAACTTTTTTTTTTCATTTTTAGTTTTAAAGAATATTATCTTTTATTCTCTTCTACATTAAAAAATGCTCTGCTTTAATGAAATACATTGGAATAAAATATGTATATATATATATATATACACGCATTTTGAAATTTTACAGAAAGTAAAACGTTCAACCGAAAACTGGCTGAATGTAGGTTAATCCAAAAAGTGGAGGCAGCTCAGCTGCCTCCATTTTTTGGATGAACGATGTGTCTCCTATTTTTACAGTGCATTGCAATTTTTGTATAACTCATATCTGTTAAAAATGGACATGTGATAGGTGTGCTCCCAATACGCAATATATCGTTTATTGTGTATCTGTTATTTTGAAACATACTGTATTTGTACACTCGAAACGTGGCATGTTCTACTATCAGCTTTAATTAAAACCAGAGTGTTAAGCAAACGAGGAGTTAAAAAGAATAACTAACATAGATTGTAGATAAGTAATGTCATTGAACGATTGTGCATTTCAAACATGTTCAAAAACATAGTCTCCAATTTTCGTGCTAACCTGGTTTAATAAATACACTTGAAATATAATGTATCTACGTATTTGGTACATTTTTGTACATACCTTACCTGATACGTTTAGTTGGGTGCTAAAAATGTGCGTAATGTGTTCACGAATTATGCAGGGCTTATCATGTTCTTTTGAAGGGTTTTAAATGCTTCTTACGAGTTCAGTTGAAGTGGCTTCATTTTTTTTAAAACAGTTGTTAAACTCATTTTGCTCACAATATAAACTTCGTATCTACAATTATTAAAAAAATGCATAGCATTTAATTCAATACATAACGAGAAAAGGAGTCTAAAGTACTATCACCTAAAAGTTTCAGGTTACTTGGTTAAAGCAGTGGGCTATCTCCTAAAACTCCCAGGTTCTTTGGGAACACCCCTTTCTTACTTCCTTTTAGGCTAGCAGAACTCTTTATTTACAAGCAGTAGCTTCTGTAAAAACAAATAAAAATGGATTTAAGTACTAGTCGGAGTTAAAATGAAGTTGGCCATCTAGGGATCACCTAAAGCAAAATAAAATCATTGTTTAATTGTTAAACTAACACAAAACAACATCTATCCGAGTATTAATAAAAGAAAATATATTTTTACAGAAAATACTCCTGTAATAGAAACTGAAGTTTCTAGTTACAATCTTAAGTTTGACGCTCTGCTTAATTATGACAATTTGTGATAAATTTGGAGTTTAGACACACAACAAGGAAAGAAAGCTATCTTCATAACACCTTACCTCACATAGTGAGTTGGTCGTGAGTAAGAAGATGATGTTGGTAGTCAGATTATCTACTCTTGAGAGCGTGTATTTACTCCTTCAATTAGCACTTCCACAGCCTGACAATGTATACCTGTCTCATTGGAATGTGACTGTAAAGGATCAGATTTAAAGTTTGTAACAATGAGCTATTTTATCAGCATAATAACTATGGCTAATCATTGATTGAAATAGTTAAAGATGACAAACGCAACAAATCGTTATCCTTATGCAGTGAGATATATTGTTTCTAGTTTTTCTTCTAAAATGTATAAAATGAATGTCTAACTTCAATTAGGAATGGAGTTCTATATTGTCGTTAACCTGGATTAAATACGTACACGTATGGTCAGTATTATGTTTTGTAAGTCTTGACAATGATAGATATGAGAAGTAACCTTCCACTGAAAGGTAATATGAATTTTGATTAAAATATATTATGTCTTGCTGTGTTGGATGAAAGTTCTTCAAATGTGTTCCGAGACCTACAATGTAAATAAGAAGACACCTATTGTTGAACCATAGTGTACATGTTACGTTAGGGAATATTAAACCAATATTTGAAATATAAATGATTATTCTCAGAATGATGAAGTTTATTGTGCTGTTAAGTTTAACTTATAAAGCTATGTATACGGGATGCTTTTTAGATACCACCTCGTTCTACAGATTTGGACAGTAACCTAACTAATCGGTCACTTCGTTAATCTCTCTTTTCTACTAACAGTGACAACAAAACAGAGTAGATTCAGGTAAGGTGCCTACCGACGCAAGATGAGTGGAAAACTTGTATGATGTGACAGAACTGGTCAGTATGTTGGTGTTGTAGGGATTGTCGCGTAATCTATCACGTGGAGACGAAGCAAGATCTTTGAAAAAAAAAGTATCATCTTTTTAGCCCTAAAATAATTTCCTATAGTCAGTGAACAGCAACGGGTTAAATTCCATGACAGACTAGAAAACACACTTGAATAGGGTATTTTGTTTGTCTGTCAAGTACTTGCTTAGACTGTATCGCAAAAGAAGTTATGTGTATTTGGTGGGTAACAGGTGAAGCGGCGTCTTACCTTGAATATCATTTGTATCTCTTAGACAACTATGGCTCAGGAAGGAATAGGGATAGGATAAGGATGTGGGAAAGATGTCGGCCAGGGTCTAGTTTCGAAGGCACCATCTCAGCATTGACCTTGTGGGACTAAGGATAACCCTGGAAAAAAGTCAGTCAGAATGGCGGACGGGCTAATCAAACCCAGCACCTACCGAATTCGAAGCCAACATTATACTAACGGAGGCACGGCTGCTCGGTATATGTATAGTAGAGTCTTAAAAACGCCATACGTTAAAAACTATTTTCTTATTTCAGCCAAAACGTAAAGTCATTTCTGCATTAAACTGGTGTATGTTCCATTATCAGAGAAGGGAAAGAAATATGCGCTTTCAAGCTAATGTCGTCAAGGTAGACGTTGTACCACATATTTTCTGAAATTTATCCATACGTGTTCCTGTATTTTTATAAATAATGTACTGGTTTGGTACAAATGAAATGACCGTTTTCACGCCTGGTGTGAAACGCACCTCAGCAATACAACCCAGAGATCGACTGAGGTCATGTGTGTAACGTCACAAGCTCTGTATACGTGCAGCAAACAGGCCTGTATACCCAGACAGTCAGGAGTTAGTGTGTTGTTCAACCCGATCGTATGAAAGTGAACCCTAGAGAACACACAATTGCGAATTATTTTTCTTCATGAATTCAAACTGGGCCATTCTGCACAGCAAGCCGCAAAAATGATTAACAGTGCATTTGGGACAGGAATGACGAGTGAACGTACCATTCGCCATTGATTTGCCAAATTTTGTTCCGGTGATACAATATTGTAAAAGAGCTCCGTGGGGACCGCCCAACATCATGTTCGGATGGGCTGCTCAAGAACACAGTGGAAGCGGAGCCTCTATGCTTACACCATACCACTGTCCCCCGGCGGTCCCGTGCGATCAGTGAGATGAATAAGTTGGACTCGTGGGTGCCACTTGAATTGACACCGGCCAACAAGAATCTCTGTCTGGAAGTGTGATTCTCTGAGTGTAAGGTATAAGCAGAAAGGTCACTCCAGTTGAAACATTTACTTGCTATGACAGCCACAAACGGTCAGGACAATGGTTGTATCGTGATCAACGAACAGAACGGTGTTCAAAACTATCTCTTCCCCCACGGAAGGTGTTGTTGCTGTTATGGTGGTCTATGGTGGGAACGATTCATAATGTCTTTCTCAAACGAGATGAAACCATCACTACAGTGCTGTAATGTGATCGTTACATTGCCTAACTGCATTAAATGCACCGCAAACTTGTCCGCAATGGCCAACAGATATGGTCTCCTTATGTTGCATGACAATACCCGCCCACACTTCCCGCACAAAACGGTGCAGGCTCTCCATGAGTTACAGTGTAAAACCCTTCCCCTTATCTTTCTCCCACTGACTACCACATCTTCCGGCATCTCGATCACTTCTTGGCCAGGAAGATCTTTCCTGATGATCGGGCGGTACAACATGCAGTTGAGGATTCGTATCGTATACTCAAGCTTTTTTTCTTCACAGGAGACCCGAGCACAATTGTTGGCTAAGCGATCACAGCAGTGTGTGGCTGCAGACGTCGACTACTTTGATTAACCATATAATGTAGTTCTAATTTATTCGTCCTTTGAACATGACACACCTTGGGCGGACTTTCATTCGCAACAACCCAATAGACATGAAGTTTCAAAAAAACTTCTGACAGTAAGATCATGAATGGTCAATATATATTTGTGCAAAATTTTGCTATTCTGCTCTTTTAATTACTCCACAAGTGCGAACCCTAGACTAAAGTGTGTGGCACTTTCCGTCAACGCAATAAATATTATTTTTGCTTACACCAAGAACATACATAATTATTTATATCAAACATACATTCTTCTATTTACCCAACACACATACTGCTACACCATATATGTGGTAGACATATCGCTATCCGCTACCTACCAAGATGTATGGTGAGAGACATGTAACTCCAACTCCGAACTTTTAAACTAACGTTATTGAAAATATTGCGGAGATGAATTTTGAACATAAAGAGAGAACAAAGATTTGAAAAGTAGTACATCTGTTATTTGGTGTTAAAATAAAAGAATTACAGTATTTCCCAACGACTGTATATTTTAACTATTGACCCGAAATAAGTTAACTACTTTTAATTTAGCACTTTATATTGTTGTGTCACCGTATTATTCGACATACGATCCCAGCATTCACTTCGTGTCACTAAGGGAAACAAAGGAAAACCTAAGACAAGATGGCCGCCACCGGAGATTGATCTCGAAGACATCCTGATCACATGGGAAGCACGCTACCGAAGTATTCACCTCATCAGCATAATCATTACAGTGAATATTAATCATACAATTTTAAAAGTTAGCATTCAAAATTCTATAATATTACTTAGTAGTAGAGTGAAAGTAGAATTTCTGTTAAGTTCTACGCCAGTTCATTAGTTTGATAAACCGTGAAACACACTGCTGTGTCGAAAGTCATGAGATAGCGGGAGGGACCTAATTAACGGCATGGTAATATCACGGCAAACCAGTCGAACGGCGCGAAAGAGTTGCAGTGTGGTCAATTTCGTGAGTGCAGTGAGACTCGTGTATCGTGGTGACGGCAACAAGACGGGAATTTTCGGCGTTTGAGAGCGGGATGATAGTTGATGCAAGATGAATGGGATATGCGATTTCGAAAGTCGTCCGGACATTGAACTTCAGTCGCTGCAGAGTGTCAAGGATGGACCGTGAGTATTGCATTGGAGGCATTACGACCCAGCTGGGACAACGCAATGGCCACCAACGGGTGCTGAATGACCACGACCGGCTACGCCTGGGTAGATTCGTCCTGACAAAACAAACAAGCAACAGACAGCAGGAATCAATGCAGGACCTCCCGGAACGTATCTTAGAGGTCAGTGCAGCGCAATTTTGTTTCCATGGGGGTATCATAGCCGAAGACCGACACGTGTGTTGCTCCTAATCGCTATCCATCGACGGCGGCGACTCACATGGGCTCGGGAAAACGTAGATTGGGCCTTCGAGGACTGGGAACGTGTAGCGTGGTAAGTTGAGTTATATTTCCCAGCTAGCCAAATGCCGACCAAGACGGCAAATGGTCTGGGATTTTGGTTGGGCCGGCGTCGGGAATAGGCAGAATCTAGACTAGTAGTCGAGAAGTAGATGGGGATGGTCGGCGTGCAGCCACAAGTGGCGTTTGGTCGTCGGGCCAATTCCGGACCACCTTCGCTCTCTCACTTGCCGGCGTAGAGGTGAAACCCCAACCAATCCCCAGCACTTGATGGTGGAAAAATAATGGCCCCCCGTCTATTGCCTTAGGTCGGGAAAAGAGTGGGCCCGTATATTCTTGATGGTCGGGAAAAAGCGGGGTCCCACTTACTTCCTGGTAGTCTGGAAAAGGTTGGTGGTCCGACCATTTTCCGACTGTTTTAATCTGGAATTTAAGTAACTAAAGTATCGGCGTACTGTTGCAAAAGAATTCTGGGAGCAGGTCTAGAATGAAAGGAAAACCTATTCGACGCATCTTAGCTCAGCTGGAGTGGTGCCTATTTTGTTTTTCGTATTCATTTTATATTTTCCAATTCACAATCATGAAATGAAATGTCAAAACTTAGAGATTTTAGGGATCGTCTTCCATTGGATGCTGAGTATAAATGTATTGTGCTTTTAGTAAAACATGGAAAGAGAAAACATGCTTTACATTAGTTAAAAACAAAGGTGCCTGTGGATGTGCGATCAGCAACTTGTAATTTATTGTTATTAATAGATATTGCTCGCTGCTTCGCTCGACTTGGAAGCCGTCTTCGAGTATCAGGCTGTACGGTCTAATGGATAAAGCAATGGAGAGCTATTCTAAGGATATGAGGTTCGATCCCACCTCAGCTTTTTTTTAAAAAAAATAAGAAATGACCTTTTTTCTTCATCGAAATATACCCTTGTTTTGCTTCTTACCGAACATTATGAAATAGGTTAGTTAGTGTCAAATTAGACGTAAGTTCCAAGCTTCTGGCTTCAACCTTTTGGCCTGCGGTTTTATGTCAGTCAGTCACGACTTCTGTTTGTATATATAGATTATTATTATTATTATTGCCTTTTCTGGATATTATGTCAAATTGCCTTATTCTCAAAAGATTACGAGTACTGACGTAAATGTTTAAATCTGGAATCTGCAGAACATTGACCGAGCCGCCGTAACTCAGTTGTATAGAGTTGGTGTACCATTCGGGAGGTCGAGGGTTCAACCCCAGAGGTCGACCATCCTGTCTGAGGTTTTTAAAGGGGTTTTCCTCAGTCGCACAAGGCAAATGCTGGGATGACACCTTTCTCCTCCCCTATTCCCTGCCTAAGCGTTAGATGCATAAAGGTCATAAATAAAATTCAAATTTAGAACATAGATGGAAAATTTTGAATTAGCTCTTCCCTTGTACAGAACAAGGCATCATAAATTATTGACTGATTCTGACAAAGATTGTATATTTTTCATACGTTTAATCAATAATTATTATGTAAAATAATTGTATTGCTATCAAATTTCGATATTTAATATCTTCTTGTTTACCTGTATATCTATCTGCTATCTGTATATCTATATGTATCTTGTATGACTTACTGCTGTATTGACACCATGCTGTTTGTAGCACATTAATAAATATTGTGCTACATTACCATCATAAATGGCGTGAAATTTCACGTTACTCATGAACGGGTAAATGAAAACTTAAAATTCATGCATACTGGTAAACATCGAGTTGCAGGTGATAATAAGAGCACAATCACGATATTTTGATGATCCTCTGAATCTAGAAAAAGCGACAGTAATCCTGGTGCATAAATATAAGTTATGTTGTAGTTGCATTTTCTATGACGATTTGGTTTCGAAAAATTCTGTGTAATGTAGAATAAATATCCACAGCTCCGGGATTAACGCCATTCTGTAAAGAATATACTGTCTGTGTTACTGCATTCAATGTCTGACTTCCAGAAGTGTCTGATTGACGAAAGGGTATGGACAGAAACCTGTGTGGAGTAGTGGTTAAAGCGAAGCACCCTCAAATACTATAATCGATCGGAAGATGTCAGGTTTGAATCCGGTCACCGATTCTATGTCGGCCCGACTTTGCCGACTAAATGCAGACGTTGGGCCGGCGTCGCCTGGGTTCCAATTGGTACGCGCGGATGGTACGATCTAGGTGTGGCACAGACCCCATGAGGCCATGGACCCAAGCTGATGGTGGCTCCGTCGTGGTGTGGGACGGCTTTACCATGCACGGTTTGGGTTCTCTGGCCTACTAGAACCGGACATTGACCGGCCAACGCTATGTTCAGCTGCTTGGTGACCATATCCAGCCCTTTATGGACTTTGTGTACCCTCCCAACAACGGGATTTTTCAGGATGACAATGCGCCATGTCACCGGGCCGAAATGGTACGCAACAGGTTTTAGGGTCATTCTGGCAACTTCCAACGCATGATTTAGCTCCCTAGATCGGCGGACATGAACCTTATCGAACACATGTGGGATATCATCGAACGGTTATTCGTGCCCGAGATCGTCCACCTGCAACAGCCACAGAATTTTGGACGACAATCGAGACTGCATGGCTGCACATCTCTCTAGCGGGCGGACTCGTCGCGTTCCTGCCACGTCAAGTTGCTGCACTTCACTGTGCTTGATTAGTTCCATACGTTATTATATAAGTATTCCATGACTTTTGGCACTTCAGTGCAGAGGACTGATGGAAAGAAGTTGTAACAATCAATAATGGAGCAAAGTTATGTATTTTAATTTATCCTAGCCTGTAATACTTCTTGTAGGTTTAAATATATTTCCCACAATTAACTATGCAATTAACATTGCTGAAATAATTATTGAAATATGTTAGTAAGTTTGTTATTAGTTCCGGTTGATGAACATAATCTTCACTTGAAGCGCAAAAGAAAAGAACAAGGATTGATTTGTAAGCGAGTTATTCAGAATTGATTCATTAAGAATATCGAGTTATATTAGCACCCACTTCCTATTTTTAGCCAGTACGCCACACATCAATTGAAGAACTGTGTACAACATTAGTCGTAAGTCCTAAGTACAACAAAACGCAATCGTAAGTCAGAAATCTCCAGTTACATTTTTTACATTCTATGTTAATTCGGTATAATTACAAACGAAACAGTCTCTTTAAACGTTATACATTGAAATGGTATCCTCTAGTACAAAATTGATTGTTAAAAAATGAAAACGTTCGTCACTATAACGTACAATGAATTGGTTAAAATTTGTTCAATTGAACTGTCTCTAGTGATGTAGTTCAGACTAACTCTTGTCCAAGCAAATTTCTAAATATCCAAGAAAGTTCGACCGAAAGGAAAAGTTCTCCAAGGCGTCTGTAGCACACTGTGCGTTTATCTCAATCTTATGCTTTCCTTTCTTAGTTTACGATTTACTTCCTTAATACCGTCAAGGTATTTGGTTGGTCTTCCTCCTTTTACTATTTTTCAACTGAAAATCCAATCCCTTAGTAGCCAGTCCTAACTAGCGAATATCCAATCCAGTTTTTTGCCTCTTCTGTGCTCAGCTGATTTTGCTATTCTTCTGCATGTCCAAATTTCGAAAGCTTTCGCTCTTTCGTATAGTACATACTCTGTATCCATGTAACACAAGACTGCATTTAAAACATTCAGTTAAAGTGTACCTCAACTCTTTGATCATCGGCCATCAGAATACATTTCTTGCCTTTCTCGTTATTACTATATTCACCTATATTTGGTGTTAACATTTCATCTCGTCATTTATAATACTTTCCACATACATGAAACTGGATACATGTTTTACTTTTTGTCTTCAAATCTTGATGTTTACGTACTACATTTTTGCAGTAATTTGTTTACTCTATTACAAATGTAGGTATTAAACACGGTATTATATAAACAAAGTTTCATATAAAGTATGAATGCTTAATAATGTTATACATTTTAGAGATACCCCAGCAAGAAATCACTAGATATATGAGAATATTCTTGTACTGACAAAAACTATTTTGCCATAACAGAAACTGGCAAAGAAATGCGAGAGAAATCACAGAATAGTACTTTTCAATAACGCCAGGACCTATATTTAACGTTTAATTTATCTAGAGGCAAGTTCTCATTTAAGTACACAATATGACTGTGGATCAATTAAGGCGCGATGTTTAAGAATCACCATGGAGATGCAGATGAAGAAACTAAGAATTTAGAGTTTATATAAAACCATTATATTATTAATTTAAATCCATTATTATGTAGCAGTTCAAGCTTGAAAGCCTAGTTTAAACTCTCCATTCCCGTAGGAGTTACATTGGCCTTTTACTTGAGTTTTTATTAAATAAAACTGTCCCGTGTTCCATTAAGATTTAATTTAATTTTCTTGTTAGAGCACCTAATTCTTATTTCCGTAGTTGTTTATGCAAATCCTAAGATCCAAGGGCTTCATAAGGTCTAGATTTCTCTAATTGAATTTCATGTCATCTTAATTATCAAGCTAAGATCTGAGATGTCTTTCTCCGAACTTAATAACAGATTAATTACACACTAATTATTTCTCCCTCAGCTTCTCTGGAGAAGATTACAACCTGTAGTGAAATAACTTAATTTCAAAGTAATTTATGAGGAAGTTCAGAAAGCTTTACTTTAATCTGTTGTAGATTTTGCGGATAAAGGCTTGGTTTATGAGAAACAAACTTTGTAGGCATCTACACACCTTTGCCAGCGACTGACATATGTTTTCAAATTCTACTTTGTTGTTAATTAATTTCTATTGAAAGGAGAATATTACTTTGGGTATGTTTCTGTCGTCATTACTCAACTCACGTGGGAAAAGGGTAAAATGGAAACCAGGTAAAGAACATACTTAAAAGAAAAGAAGAAAGACAAGAAAGGGAAATAAGAACAAGCACAAGTATAAGAGACAGAGAAGAGCAAAGAACGAAAATGGAACGAGTTAATCACAAAGATAAATACTGGGAAATGAAAGAAACGAAAACATAAAGAACTAACAAAACAGAACGAAGTGGTAAAAAGCAAAATAGAAGCAAAAGCAAGCATAAGTAATTAACGAAAATAAAATCATATTCAAGAAAAAGTAACAAGGAAAGGCAAATCATAAATTAAAGAATAAGTTGAAATAAAAAGTAGAAAACAAGGAACAAAAAGGACACGAAAGCTAAAGGTTGAAAGAAAGAGAGAACAAAAGTAAAATATAGATAATTAGACAAAAGAAATGATGGGAAATATAAAGAATGATCCAAGGGGAAAGCAAATATAAGTAAAAGAAGGAGATGGAAACATGACAAATGACAAATGATAATGAATGAGCAGAGAAAATGGACACCTTAAACTATAAAGTAATAAAATACTAAAGAATGAACCAAGGAGAAAGTAAAAATAAGGATTACGAAAGGAAGATGTGAAGACCAAAGTAAAGTAAACGAAGGAAATTAGGGAAAGATTAACAGAGTTAGGAATGTAATAAATACAAACATAAGCCAAAGAAAGAAAATAAGGGAAAGTTGAAAGTGAAGGATGAGCCAAATTAAGAGGGCAAGTACTAAAATATAAATCAGAATAAAAGACATAGTTTGGAAGAAACGAAAAATCAATATAAATAAACAACCGAAAGAAGGAAAAAGCAGCGCAAGAAAGAAAGAAGAAGGAATAAAGAATTAAAATGGAAGGAAGGTATCAACATTTTTATGTATGCATTTATTGCATTGTTTGCAGTTTCTTTGTAGTTTTAGATTCCCTGTTGGCTAGTTGACTGGAGGATCCTGTATTCATGTTGTAGATAGTACCTTTCAGTTTGTATACTTTACATTCTTTATAGGATCTCACCGTCAACTTAATAGAGCTTTTGCTTTTCCAATTCAACACATACTAAATTTTGTTTATACTGACGTGCGTATGGATTTTTCGAAATAAGATTAAAATCCTGAACCACCCGACTTAAAAGTGTGTGGTTCTTGAAAAATGTTAGATGTGTTCTTGAAAAATGAATCACCATAAACTCTTCTTTAAAACTTCCTTCTATTTTTGACATGGTGGTAATCGTTTTCAATCCAATTTAAATTTTGAAAGGGTAACAAGTAGATTTATTTTTGAATTTCTCTTTTTTGTGTTGTTAATTAATAATTTTCTTTTCTAATCACGATTGATATTTACTTATTTACCAAAAGATTATTTTACGTTGTGTTTCAACATTTGATTTTAAAAAACCATATGATTCTATCAAAAGGGAAAAGTTATACAGTATCCTGATACAATTTGGAATTCTGAAAAAATTGGTTCAACTAGTGAAGATATGTCTCAACGACCCCACAAGCAGAGTACGGATATTTAATAATATGTCAGATAGTTTCAAGATTTGCAACGGATCGAAACAAGGCGATGCCTTGTCACCACTACTGTTTAACTTTGCGTTAGAATATGCGATTTTAAAAATTAAAGGGGACAAAAAGAGACTATTATTGAATGGTTTGAATCAACTGTTTGTATACGCAGATGATGTAGATTTAATAGGGGACGATATAGATGCACTACAAAGCAACACCGATGTCTTAGTAGAAGTGTGCGATGAGATAGGTCTATAGGTAAACATAGATAAAACAAAATACATGATAACAAGACGAAACACAGGGAATGAAGGAATTAAAAACATAAGAATTAAGGATGAGGTCATAGAGAAAGTAAACAAATGTAAATACTTGGGAGCATACGTAACAAACAAAACTGAGGTCACGGAAGAAGTAAAAAGTCGCTTAGTATCGGGGAACGCATGTTTCTATTCAGTCCAAAAACTTCTAACATCGCGATTAATATCAAGGAAATTGAAATTAAAAATATACAGAACGTTATTCTGCCGGTAATACTTTACGGTTGCGAAAGTTGGAGTACGACCCTAGCAGATGAACATAAATTATGTGTATTTGAAAATAAGGGTTTGAGAAAGATATACGGGCCGAAACGCGAAGAGATGACTGGATAGTGGAGGAGACTACATAATGAAGAACTCCACGGACTGTACGATTCACCAGATGTTGTAAAAATAATGAAATCGCGACCACTAAGGTGTGCAGGCCATGTAGCTCGGATAGGGGAAAAACGAAGATTATATTCTATCCTGGTTGGAAGGCCCGATGGAAAGAGGCCATTGGGAAGACCGAGACGTCGTTGGGAGGACAATATTAGAAGAGATCTTCGAGAAGTAGGTGTTCGTGATGGAAACTGGCTTGATACTGCCCAGGATAGAATCCAATGGCGAATGTTTGTTACTGCGGCGATGAACTTGCGAGTTCCATAAGCCATAGAGTTAGTTAGTTTATAACTCATATCAATGATAATTGGGATGGGGGAGTTGGCATAGTTAAATTCCCATTATTTTCAAGTTCAGGACCCAGGACATGTGATAATGTTTTCTGTTAAAGAAAAGAAAATTCCAACCCTTGCTCGCTCACTCACACTCTCTCAGAATCACACACCGCCGACTCAAAGTTAGTTGGGTGGCCTATCTTGTAGGCTTAGAGAAAAATCGTGTATAACAAAGTCATGTGAACATTATTTTGGCCATGATAGTACACTAAAAACAGTGTTTTATCCAACATTAATCTCTGAAGTATATGTAGAGGAAGGTGGAGGCCCTGGATAACCATCAAAATCTAGTAGCTCTTTGTGCGTCATCTTGCATAGAAACATCTGTTGATAGATAGCCGGACGTATCCGCACTAAACAATCTCCGTCGATCGTGTAAATGAAACCAGCCAAGATTGTGCATTCACAAGATGGCCTATACCGATATGTTGCTTTTCCGTAACGTCACCAAAAATTGGTTTCGAGGACAATTCGTATTTCAAATGCTCTGATAGGTCAATTTCGCTTCACATGATGCGCAGAAGGCAATGAGATTGTTGGTTTGGGTTAGCCTTATACATTTCTGTTTTTACGTTTTATGATCTTAACCACAATAGGAACTGATCTAACTTCGTCCTTTGGCTTGAGATGGACGTTACTCAATAATTTACTCACAATCGATTTCAAATTTAAAGCAATGGGTATTTTTTGTCCGGTTTGAAACCCCCGTTACAATGAAAAAGTTATTGGTAATTCTAAAGCTCAACTCGCCGCGCTGACAATATAACACTTTTATTTGATTAAAATAGCCTAGACAAATCAATTTACTTTTTAAAGGAAGTCGATAGCTTAATTTATTCAAGCACTCTATTCGAAAGAGTAAATCCTTTGTTAATTCCTTAGAGTTTTGTGGGATCCAACGGCTTGAAAGCTTTTTTACATTTAGGTAGCAATGCAAAATCGTATGTACTGCTTACGTGTCCATGTTCAAGGATGCCTTAATCTCACGGTATGTCAAGTGGTGATCTCTCTTAATCATTTCACGCACAGAATCAACATTATTGACAACAGACGTGGATGGGCGACCTTAACGAAATTCATCACTGAAAAATGTGCTACCACGCTGGAGTTCGGAAAAACAATTGTACTCATTTCTATTAAATAGTGCTTCATCCCCAAAGGCCAAAATAGTCACTTTTGATGCATTGTTTTGGTGTTAAACTTCATTTTAAATCATAAAATATCATTGCCCGAAAGCTTTAACTTGAAATTCTCATTTCTCAAATAAAACTACTTCTTCCAACTGCTGTGAAAAACAAATGTATAGACGTAAACAAACAATCATAGATAATTTAAATATAGGAATGTCTATTCTTCCGAACTTTATAATAGCGGAACACTAGCGCCACTGGTGACGCTATTTTGCAGAAACTTTTCTAGCAGCCCTCGTATTATTACCGACTCTGATTCCCATTTAAGAAAATCTATCAAGATTTAATAATGGCAGAGTTCAAGATGGCGGACATCAAGAACATAGCCTCTAACAGGTAGCGAATTTCACCAGTATCCATTACTGTGTGTTTACTTTCAACTTTTTTCAGCAATTTCAAGGCATAAAGCTATTCCCACACTTTTTGATCACTATTTACGGATGATAATCTGACTTTTTTTTTACCATCGATATATAGGAAGCAAATTACGTTCGAGTTGCCAAAATTTGCATGCTGACATTCCTTGCCATTCTAATCATGTGTGAAGAAAAACATATAATTATTTTTTGCAAAGAGAGAGAGAGAGAGAGAGAGAGAGAGAACTGTTGTGTATTTTATGTGAAATTCTAATTTTATGCTCGCAAAACCTCAAAGTATGTCCACAAACTTATTTGTAGTTCAATTTTGAGAAACCAGCCATTCCTCAAGATTTTTATATATTTTATCCTAAAAGACTTCTATATATTTTATTATTCTCCTTGTAAGTATTCATATGTTGAAGAATTACCATACTCTTTTTCATATGTGTGTAGCTACATGAGAAAGACCGCTTATTGGCGATTAATTTAAATGTAAATTGACGAACAAAATGACGCAAGGGATGTAAAACGAAATATCCTACTAGTTGATGTTTACGTAATGCTTATCAGTCGAATCTCGCACTGTTTAAATTTCAAGATCTGCACACAATAACACCTCCGAATTTTCTAACTAACCTATTGTAACATTGTAGAATGATATATTGCGTCTTAAGTGTTTTTTGAATATGTTATTTTTCAATTGAATTATGTCATTTGGACATTATAGGGCATACATTTACCCTAAATTCATACTCGACAAAGCATAACTTTTCATATACGGTACATGCACTCGCATTCTGACATTCATGGAGTAGGTACTAAAACTTTCTTCTTGAACGCCTGGCTTTATGCAACTCATTTTACACTGAAACCCAGAGTGTTATCTACCAGTTAGGCGTGTTTCAAGGTTTGTTTCAGTATGTTGCGTTATTTGTGTGTACTAACGATTACGGTCATTTAATTAAATTACATTTCAGAGCTACAGAGCTCTCTATATTCCGAAATTTAACACATGAGCTTTCCAGCATACCAATATGGCAAAGAGCTTTTAAGTACCATTTATGGTATTTTATAATATGATCGAAGAAAATTCGGAGAAGCTCGTATGACGGAAGCAAGTACCAAACATAACAGTACCAGATCTGTACCAAATTAACAGTATTGATAAGTAGAACGTTACCTAATTAATTGTAAGATTATTTTCGGAATATAGTAGCAGTATTTAGCACAAAAAGTTACTTACGTTGTTCTTAACGGGTTATTCGTTTCAGTACTAGCTAATGCATAATTATTTGATCAACATTATTTCTTATAACATCAGCTTAAAAAGGTCGCTCCTACTTACATTTTGTGTTAGTTAGAATTCACACCAACTTTCATGTGGTTGGTTGTGGGTACGTCGTGCGGTGGCACGTAGCTTCGAGTAAATTGTTCCAGGTTTTCCCTCAGTTTCATCGACGAGACAAGGTGACATAGGTACATAGAAACTATGCAGCTTCTTCTTTTCCCTAAGATTCCTTTCTAGTGGATGACATCTCTCTAATATGTGAAAGCTTTACACAAGGTATCGGGCGAGTAGCAAAAAAAAAAAAAAAAAAAAAAAAAAAAAGGATTAAAATCACATTCTTTCGAATCGTTGTTGACACATTTATTTAGAGGAACAGATAGAAAAATAAGCTTAAATTCACCTTCCATACGTAATAGCAGTGTCAACGCCTGAAATAACCTTAATTAAATTAAATGAAAGGGGCGACCAACGCAGTACTTTCAATACCAATTTCTGCAAGCATATATAATCTCTCTCTCGGTTCCGCTCTACTAATTGGATAGAATGCAGAGAAATTCTGTAATTCCCAGACTTTTGTTTGATTTAATGAAAATTCCCTGACCTTTCCATGACCAACTGAATCCCCTGACTTTTCCAAGTTTCTCCACTTTTCAGACAGCTGTTGCACCATAACTACCATCTTGCAACTTCCTTTTTGTTCCAGCATACGATGTGTCTTCCTTAATACTGTCAACGAGTTGTATTCGTTTTCTTTCTCTTCAATCAGTATATATCCCTTAATCAGTATAAAATCTCTGCGCAGCCAATGCCGTGACCAGTGACGCTAATGTCTTCAGTATTGCTCGCTTGTTTTTTTTTATCATTTCTTCATTTTGCATCTTCAGTATCTTAATTTAGACGATAAATGTAACAACATAAATTTTTGTAACCTTACTTACTTACTTATTCTATGGCTTACGGAACTCGCTAGTTCATAGCTGCAGTAACAAACATTCTGTATAGGATGTTGAAAAAGATCAAGCCAGTTCTCATCACATACACCTACTGCCCAAAGGTCCCTTCTAATATTATCCTCCCAACATTGTATTGGTCTTCCTAACTGTCTCTTTCCCTCCAGTTTTCCAACCACGATGGAATATAATCTTCGTTTCTCTCCCATTTAAGCTACATGGCCTGCCCATCTTAGCCATCTCGATTTCATGACTCTTACAATATCGGGTGAATCGTAGAGTCCGTGCAGTTCTTCATTATGCAGACTCCTCTATTCCCCAGTCATCTCGTCCCGTTTTGCTCCGTATATTTCTCAAGACTTTTTGTTTTTCAAATATTCGTAATTTGTGTTCATCTGCTAGGGCCGTACTCCAACTTTCGCAACCGTATAGTATTATCGGTAGAATAACCGTTCTGTATATTTTCAGTTTCAACTTGCTTGAATTAATCGCGCGGTTAGCAGCACAAACATGTTGCCCGATGCTAAGCGTCTTTTTTATTTCTTCCGCGACCTCGTTTTTGCTTCTTACATATGCCCCTAATGTAATGTGTAAAATTTTTATATTTCTAAAGTTATTGTTTTTTCTCCAAAATGGCTGCCTTTGGTTGACAACACCTTCTCTATTATTCAGTCTCTGAATTTAAATTTTCAAGCCATAGTTTAGTTTGATTGGCTGGCTGTTTGTAGCTTCAGTTTCATTTGATTAGTTCTTGAAGGTCAGAAGCGGGAATTGTGTGCGTTGATCTAACCATGTGCTTGTAAAACCAGTAGGACTTGTAAAACCACGAATGCCGTCGGTGCTGGTTGTGAATGCCGTCTGTGCTAGTTACGAGTATGTATGCCGTCGATATAGGCTGTAATGTCGTTTGTTGACAGAGAATTGCTAATAATTATGAATCACTCAGATATATGTTTGATGAAAAGGGAATCATTTTTTATAGTGTGTGTATATGATCATAAGAGAATCAGCAAGCATTAATATTTTCTCCCTATTTGAAATCGGGAATTATGTGTATTATATTCTCAAAGGTTCTTATAACGCAATGGATTTTCTGTCTTGTTTCACAGTAGTTTCCTGGGTGTATTGGATTTCTAGCTGTGTGTGTTCAGTAGCTGTATAGCACGTTGGAGATGGAGTTTCTAGTAATATAGAATATTTTGTTCCCTATTTCCCGAAAAGTTACGGTAGTAAATTCAAGTGCTTAGAGAGTTGCAATGAGATACATTATATCTCCATTAAAGCCAATAGGGATACTTCCGAAGGCTTTTACAATTTGTCTAGGTTTGATAATTCAGAAGTAATATTGTTTGATTAGAAGGAGTATAAAAATCAAGAAATTGAATCAGATTTCTCAGAGGAATATTTCTTGGGTGTTTCAAAATCAGTAATTTCATTTTGTTTCTACTATTATATTAATTATTTTTTATGTTCAGTTTGCTCATACATTTATTCTATGAAATTATTTTTTCGGATCAGAAATAAAAATACAAAATTTTATCTAACTATTTGCCTAATCTTTGAACTTAACCTAAAGATAGTAATTAAGGAACCGGATTAATGTAGAGATAGTAAATTGTTTATAGGCCAGGGGTGTTACCATTCCATGGATGTCCAGATTTGAAGGAAACAAGTGATTATTATATTTCTTTGTGAACATTCCTTCTGGTTGCCGAGATAAATGGTAAGATTGATTATATTTCAGGATTAGGAAATATAATATTCATGGACTTCAAATACATACATGCAACCAAAACTGGTGATAATGAGAATGCTTAATGACTATTCCATTGCTTATGCTTATTCTAATGTGTAGACCAGTGATAGGCACTTTCTATTCTCAAGATTTAAAGCAACTAAACACACTGGCAATAATTTGGTATTTAGTCTACCATAATAATCCTTTAATAAGACACTCTGACGTATTATAATACGTCAGAGTGTCTAATTAATTATTTACGTATGACAATCCACATAAAAGTTGTTCTCATTACTTGAAGAAAAAAATAATCCGAACAAAAACACCAGAGGTGCAAAAAGTGGAGCCAAGTTCTTTAGCCCTAAAAAGGTGTGAAATGGGAGACGGATGCGCCAAGTTCCTTGGTGACAGCATGTATCAGGAACAAAGGAACTTGGCGCGAGCTGGCAACAGCCTTAGGGTTGGTGGCGGTGGACGTAGTGGGTTTTAGGATCCCCACCACCCTTATAGCTTGAGGATCATGAACCTTGCCACCTCGCGCCAAGTTCCTTTTTTCCTGTTACATGCTGTCACCAAGGAACTTGGCTCATCCGTCTCCCATTTCACACCTTTTTAGGGCTAAAGAACTTGGCTCCACTTTTTGCACCTCTGGTGTTTTTGTTCGGATTTCACAGCTTTTTGTACGTTTATAATATATATACTCGCTCGCTCGGCCTCGTTTAGGTCCTCGCCCCCCGTAGCTGGCTGCGCCCCCAACTTCGAATTGTTGGGTACTTACGCCCCTTTATCGTAACCACTCTCCAGGACACTGTGCTTCCATGTTGCAGATTTTTTCCCATACCCACCACCCGCGAGAATGAGATATTTATTGAAACATAGGGAAGCTTTGCCATATTTATTGTAACCTACTTGTGATGATACAGCAAATTTGCTTCCTGCTGGCGGCCCTAAAATCCACCACCACCAACCCTAAGGTTCGAACATCATCTGGTGTTTTGCTCGGATTTCACAGCTTTTTATATGTGTATATATATACTGGGTTCGCCTCACTGGGTGTGCTGCCCCAGAATTCCGTGTGCGCCCCAACTTCAAATTTTTAGGGCTACGGCCCCTTTATTATGATCAGACTTTCTGGGGACAGCGCCCCATGCTGTGCAGACCTTTTCCCATATCGCCTCGGGGGCTGCACGCTCATAGCGGTGGTTTGATCCATTTATTGAAACATTTTCGTAATGGTACACCTTCATACCAAATTTCGTTTCTCTAGCTTCAGTGGTTTGGAAAATGGTATTTGGGCGGCTATGTTGAATTAAAGAAAGCGATTTTTAGAAAGTTTTCTTACATTGCCGTTACTTACTTGTGATGGTACACCTTCATACCAAATTTCGTTTCTATGGCTCGAATGGTGTGGAAAAAGTTTTTGTGCGGCCATTTTGATCCAAGTTAACAACTTTTTCAAAAATGTAAATTATTCCTAAACTACTCTTGTTAATACACCTTTATGCCAAATTTCGTATCCCTAGTTCAAACGTTCTGGAAAATGGATTATGAAGTCATCCATTTTGGATTCAAAATGATGTCTTTGCAGATATTTTGTAATCTACTAGTGATGATATATCGTCATACTTCGAAATTTCATATTTCAATTTTTAACATCTTTTTTCTTACAGAACCTCAAAATCCCTGATTTCGGAATAAACTCTTGTTCCTGTATAGCATGCTGACGTTTTGTGACACGCGGAACTCGGCTGCTTGCACTGCCGTACGTGTTGATACTCCCCTCGATTCGCTCGCGTCGCTGCACCATGAATCCCACGGCAGGCCGCGCATCGAACTTGAGAAGTTTGGAGGAACTGCGTCTTTTTATCACAACCAGAATCTGCAGTGCACTGCGCCACATGATGCAGATATTCCCTCATACTCCAGAGCGCTGCGTCCGAATGGGGAAACTTCCACATTCTGCCTGTACAACATGCTCCTGGCAGTGCTAACGTTTGTGACGAGTAAAACTTGGTGGGACACGCAGGAGTATTGGAAGTTGGCGCGAGGAACTAGGCTCATCCATATTCCATTTCACCACTTTTTAAGGTTGAAGGAGTTGACTGGACAGTTTGCACCCCTGGTGCTTTTGCTCGTATTTCGCAGCTTTTTACACTTGTGTAATGTATATACTTGCTTCGCCTCATTGGGGCGCTGCCCCCAGAATTCCAAGATGGCCTCGCTGGGGCGCACCCCTTTATCGCAATCAGGTTCCAGCTGGGAACTGTACCCTAGTAGGGGAGACGAGCCGAATTTATTCTAACCTACTCGTAATGGTACACCTTCATACCAAATTTCGTTTCTCTAGCTTCAGTCGTTATAAAGTGGGGCTTAGGCGGGCATTTTGGATAAAAGATGGACACATTTTTAACATTTTCTTATATTTTCGTGACATACTCGTGATGATACACTGTCATACCAAATTTCATTTCTCTATCTCGAACGATGTGAAAAATGGTATTTCAGCTGCCATTTTGAATCAAAGATGGTGAATTTTTTAAAACGTTATGTTTTCCTAAACTACTCTTGATAATACATCATTATGCCAAATTTCCTATCTCTGGCTCAAGCAGTTGGAAAATGGATTTATGACGCCCGCCATTTTGGATCCAAGATGGCGTCTTTAGAAATATTTTGTAATATTTTCATAATCTACTAATAATGTTGTACTGTCAAACTAAATTTCATTATTCTAGCTGCAGCCGTTTAGACTGTGTATTCTTTAAAAGTTTAGGGTTGGCGGCCATTTTGAATCCAAAATGGCGACTTTTTCAAAGTTTTAAAAAGTTTTCTTAATTTGCTATCAATGATGTAGTTTGCTACCAAATTTCACTGTTCTATCTTTAGTCGTTTAGGCTGTGTATTCTTTGAAATTTTAGGTTTGGCGGCCATTTTGAATCCAAGATGGCGACCTTTTTAAAATGTCGGAATTTTTCCTTTATCTACTTATCATCCTCTACCTTCATACCAAATTTCATGTTTCTAGCTTACTCCAAACACCCTAAACAATATGATGAGTGAGTGAGTGAGTGGGTCAGTTAGCCTAAAATGTGCAATTTCAGGGGTCCACAACTAGAACATAGTTTGAGATACGAATATGAAATTTTGTACATCTGCACATATTTATCATATCTCCTTAACGGCAAAAGCTCATACTCCTATCTTTAACATCTTTTTTCTTACGAGGCCCCCAAATCGTCGATTTTGCCATAAACTCTTGTTCCTGTATAACATGCTTCTGGCAGTGCTGACGTTTTCTGACGTGAAGAACTTGGCTCATGCACTGCCGTGCATGTTGATAAGTGGGTAGATATTGTCTTTTATTATCGCACGAATGGTAATCATAGGTTTTACCAATTTTTCCTTTGATTATGAAACATTCAAGTTGTGTGATGTTCGTGCTCTTGGTAAGAAAATTCCAGTGAGGAAGAAGAACTACACATTATACCCAGTATTTAAATTTGTTTACTTTCTCTATGTTCTCATTATAAATTGTTATGTACCTATTTCCGTTATTACCTGTGCTTGGGCTTGTGATTATGCATTTTTTTCTCTCTATGTTAACCTGTAGACCTATTTCATTGCACGGTGTTACTTTATAGTGCATCTATATTGTCCTCTATTAAATCTGCATCATTCGCATATACGAACAGTTGATTCAAACCATTCAACATTAGCCCATTTATGTCCTCTTTTATTTTCTGAATCGCATATTCTAACTCGAAGTAAATAAGTAACGGTGACAAGGCATCACCTTGTTTCAATTGAGAATCTCGAAATATCTGATATAGTATTATTACCTACCCGTACTCTGGTTATGGGGTAACTGAGACACATTTTCACAAGTTGAACAAGTTCCTTCGGAATTCCAAATTGTACCAGGATACTGTATAGCTTTTCCCTTTTAATAGAATCATAAGCCTTCTTGAAATCAATGAATATCTGGTGAACAGTCCCATTGTATTTCCAATTCTTTTCTAAGATTTATGTCAAGTCGAACATCTGGTCCAACTTGGACCTATTTTTTCTAAATCCACATTGGTGATCTCCAATTATTTCATCTACGTTTACACTTAGGTGGGTTAGTGGGTACTTAGCACTTTGTAACATGTTGAGAGTAATGAGATTCCGCGTTAATTCTTACACTCCGATTTATCGCCTTTTTTTATAAACCGGAACTATTATTGAGGTTTTCCATTCCTTTGGAAGCTCCTCCTTTCTCCTTATAGCGTTTATCAATTTATACAATTCCTTGATTAGTGTCGTTCCTCCTGCTTTAATTAATTCAGCTGGAATATTGTTTATTTCTGGTGATTTGAAATATTTTAATTTCTTTACCGACATTTCGATCTCGATCTTGCTAGGTTCGGGAATCCACGGTTATGCGGTATGGATTTCAAATCCCTGTTTGTTTCCCGTTGTGTACATTAAGAAGTTTGTCGAAACAACTTTTGCACACATCGACAATTTTAGTTGATCCGTATGAAGATCTCCACGTTCATTACTAATCATTCCTAACCTCGGCTGGTAACCTTTCCTTAACGAGTTTACCCTTTTGTATAGATCTCGTATGTTATTTGCCTTGCTGTTTTCCTGAGTAAGATATTCTCATTTTTGGTTTCTGAACCCACCCATGGCGTTGAGTTTTACGTTGCTGTAGTGGTTGCGATTTGTTTCGCTTTGGCGTAACCTGATTAAAATTGTGTATCTTTAATATATATCTCTTGTTAGCATGGAGAGTTTAATGTAATTATGATAATATTGTGTCGTAACTGTGGTGTATTTAAGAATATTATCCTACATAGACAGTGTCTGAGATTTATCTCAGTTCTAGCATGGGGGAACTGATAATGACTATTGAGAGCCTACCTGAGCTGTTCTTAAACGAACCGAATTCAGTATGGTTTGGAACAAACATGTTGTAGGCTTACAAGTAAAACTCATTAAGTAAAACAAACTAGTTTCGCGAAAACGAAATTGTAATTTTCTTATTGGAAACAAATACTGGAAAGCAAATGTCGGGGTTTTATTTCTATGCTGTTTATTTGCATCATTATTTATCAAGTATACTGGATGATTTTTATGACTTCCCTTTGTGGATTATACGTGTCAAGATAAAGAGTCAGCCGACTTAATGATTTTCCAATTTCACCAATCGAAAGAAGACACACATCTTTCGTCTAGAAAATAGAATTAGCTTAAACTCACAAACGAAGAGCATTAGCTTAAAATTAGAGGTTTTAATATTATCCAAAGCACATTTCACACAGTAAAACACTGCGAAAGTGGTTTAAAATAAAATTTATGGGCTTAATTTTCATAGATGTACTAACCACGTAATTTGAACAATAACATAAATGTCCCTCAACTCTCATTGTATCATCGCTCACGTACTGTTTTGTATCTACATCCACAAACTGTTCTACATCACATGCTGTACAGATTACTCTCATTTCCCTCTCTAGCTAATCAAACAGACTGGGTGATACTAATTTTTAATACTTATGGCCGATATGTTTTATCAAACATCTTATTAAGATAATATTCATGTAACAAACGTAAATCGTTAACCCACCAGAAGTTTAAATAATGACGTCTTTGGCTGGAAGACATTTGTGGAAATTAAATGTGGAGGATAAACAATAACACATCTTCTTTAAACGCAAACCTTTAACTGACAAATGGGACTGCGGAAAGTAATTGGAACCTTCAGTGTCGATGGTTTGCAAGACTACACTAAATTTACTGCTAAGTGCCGAGGCGATGTCAATCACTTTCCCTACTACACCACAGGATCCGGATGTGCTTTAATGTTTTATTTATCATTCATTTAAGAACATGCTGGAAACCGTTTCCATTGAAACTTTACATTCTGTCCATTACAGTTTAGAGGGCCTTAAGACTAGAAGCTCCCACGTCTCAAGATCTGGTATAATGTTTATAATAAAAACTTAGGTTTTGGGAGCTAAGCTTGTGTTTTGAAATTATAATACATTCCAGTGTGAAGGGAGGATGAGGAAAAGACCATGGCTTACACGTCGAGACTACCGAATTCACATGACGAGATATAAGAAATAGATAGGTTTTGAACTGAAGGTTTCAACCTGATCAGGAATCGAAACGAGTTGTTATCACAACGCCAATTTCCCTAGCAGTAAACAGGTTAACTCAGATGTATCATTCATAAAATCCATTTCAGTTC
The DNA here is from genome assembly GCA_022664845.1 of Lepisma saccharinum. Classification (NCBI taxonomy): domain Eukaryota; kingdom Metazoa; phylum Arthropoda; class Insecta; order Zygentoma; family Lepismatidae; genus Lepisma; species Lepisma saccharinum. The sequence continues at coordinate 27,956 of JAGDQP010007068.1, forward strand.
TCATATGCAAAGCTAGTGCTTCCCTGTATAACTAGATTAAGCACTAACTTACCCAAAACATTCGGTCACTTGTCCTAATTCGGAACTAACTGGTCAAGCGCGTAAAACTCGAATGACTCCTTCAGAACTATTTTATTAAACCTCTTTCTCAGCCTTGTACGAAGTGAGTTCCCCTTCCCCCCCCCCCCAAATAACGTTTCCTTGAAGTTAGGGTTGCCACCTTTTGATGAATAAATTACGGGACACTGGGAAAAGAATACGGGATTATACAAAAAAATACGGGACAAATCTGAAATAACCTAAAATGAAAGCAACAAGTTTGTCCCTGTACTACTACATGGCTACCCACACAATTCAAAACCTCCTTAATAATTAGAGGTATTATAAAAGTAACAGTTATAAATAACAAGTGAAAATAATAGTTTAAAACATTTTTTAAAGCCAGGTTCTATGGATTGTTAGCTTTCAAGAAACATTATAAAAGTATCATTTTAGGTTAATTCTCTAACCTGTAGCTAGTTATGATTGGTTGAATTCTTATTAACGTCCTAAACGAGCTGTGGAATTTCTAAGGACGAGCGAACAGGACCTACAGTTTTTGGTAAAGGGGACTTCGAACTCCAACTCCATTCAATGGACCCCGACGGGAATTGAACCCCTTGACCATGCGTACAGAAAGCGAGCTTGCTAACCTCTCGTCCACCTGTAACCAGTTATTGTGAAGTATTAAATGTAAACCAAATGCATAACAAAATTATACACTCATACACGGATTCCCCATCCCTCACCAGAAATTCATTTTCATTCAAAATTAGAGAATTTTAGTCGTTATTATAATAAATATACATTTCGTGCCCAGGTTTCGCTGAGCTACAATCACCTTTTTTGACACTTCCCTTATGATATTACACCCACTGACTAGTGTTTACAGTATACCTTGTAATATTTCAGAAAAGATAAGAGATTAAGTAAGAGAGAGAAGACAAGGCATGAAGTCCATAGCGCTGCAGTAACATCCCCGACATGAGAAGAGGCACTGAGATTTTTCTTCCCCTTAAATGTGATGTTTTGGGTTTGTATTGCACATCATAAAATAATCTAACCTGACTTTCCAACATACTTTCGTCGAGTATCTACAATGTTGAAAAATGGTTACAAAACAAAAAATCTAAGCTGATTTTCTACCCTATTTCCAAGAATAGTGTAAAATCTTTAAAATGAGAAAGAAGCAGAAGGAGACAGGTATTAAGCACAAGTTCTTGAAAGAAAACTAAGATGGAAAGTACGTACCGGGACGCTGAACATGATGCTGTGGCGATAAGGTTCCAAAACATCCATCCCACCTCCCCTCTCCAACCCCAGAAATTAGACGATTAGCTACTCTCGCAATTTCGAATTGACTACCGCGTTCTCTTGTCGAAAAGGGAAAAAAATAACAAGTAACACTTGCAGATTTACCTTCTAACTTTTTATCGGTAGTAGAAACAAGAATATTGGCAGTCAAGATAAATAATTTGGGCTGTTGTATTTAAACTGTCATGAATAACTTATTTTTTGGAATTTGATTTTCTTTTAATTTATTTTTTAAAGCCTTTACACAATTTGGCTCAGGAAGTATGGATGATGATGGGATGATTGGTTGCATTCAACTGGGTGAGCAGCTTGTGAGCAGCTTAGCAATTTGTCCTTTGAATGCCATTGAGCCGGAAAGGCTCACTGTGAACCACCGCCCTCTTTTTGAGCCAAAAATTTTCACGTTCACTTGTGAGTCGGAAGTTGGACGGCAAGAAGAAGTAGAAGACGTATTTGTTAAATATATAGAGAATTGTTTCGTTGGGAGTATAGAACTTAATAAATGATGACCACATGTACCGAGATGACTTTAAAACAATGCAATTAACTTTCTAAAGGAGAAACGTTACGTTTATAGGTAAACATACATCGACAATACCAATAGAAGTATGAATGACAACAGTGAATATTCAACTGTTCATTGAATTCTACAAGCTTCTTGTTATCCGAAGGATTTCCGATCCCAGAAGGTTCACGAGCGCTCAGCCCGTTGAATGCAGGCATTGATGAGATGAAGAAAGTGGGAGGAAACGACAGAACCCCGAAAAAGCCCACGCACGCGGTGTTTGTCCACCACAAAGCCCAAATAGCACGAGCAGGTTTGAACCGACGAATCCAAGCACCAGAGGTGAACGCTTTAACCGTTGAGCCCCCATGGCCCTTATTTTTTGGAAGTAACATTTAAAAGAATTTATCGAAAACTGTCAAAAATAGTTGTTATTTTTTGTTCACCTTTATTAATATTTCTTCCCGTCAACCGGTGTTCTACCTTGTTCAAATTGCATTTAATACTTTTCCAACAGTGATACATTACATGACAACTCTAAATGCGAAATCTGCTTTAATATAGCGGAAATTGGATACAACAGCGAATAACGAAGTACACATTGATGTCCTCCAATAAATGCAAACTTTCAACAACTTCTTCGATTAAAGAAAATATAAGTTTTTTGTTCATATTGAATACTTGTAGCTTCGCTGCAATATTGTCATCAGAGAAATTATAGGATTTCTGAAGATAACGTAAGGCTTCATCGTAGAAACACGTCCTCCCATTTCAGTTCTTGTGGGGGAGATAAAGTTTTCATGGCATTCTTACAGTCCAGTCATATTAGGGTTTTATCTGGAAATAATTCCTTAAAAGGTGATACTTCACGTATTACTGCAAATTGAAAAAACTTATCGTCTTTATGATACGTTGAAAATATCTTTCGATAATATTGATATGTTGTAAATATGTGTGTGACTTTACACAATACGGGACAACCACTCATACATAATACGGGACGCGCAATTTTTACCTAAAATACGGGACATCGCGTATTATACGGGACAGGTCGCAACCCTACTTGAAGTCCTGGAATTTCCAAAGGCACACAGAGAAGTGTATAGGAGATTTAAGTGTATTTCTTGTGAATGTGGAAGGGTATCTTGTATAATTGTTCTTTGATGAAAATTGGTTCAAAATTATTATTATTAATATTATTATTATTATTGGGAGGCAAAACGAATCTGTATAATTTATTGGTATGTGCCAACCGTGAAATGTGTTCACCGTACACTGTTGTAATTCGTTTATCAATATTTTGTAAGTTGTTAAGATCTACAGTAAGAAAGTATACACCAGATTTTTTTAAATACATTTATTATATTCTGAAGGACGGCTGACTTTACTTTTTACTCTATACTCCAGCCTGCTCATGACGTTTCCCATGTAACATTGACGGTAGTATAAGGAGGGGAATGATACATATTTTCTTCGGATCAGATATCCTCTAGTTTAGTTGTATACGGTAGCCGGTTTTTAAATGGCTGACTTTAATTTAAAGTACGGAATAAATTGTGGTTAACAAAAAAGTAATATTGTTGTTGAGAGCTTTGGCAATAGTGGGAAAGTATAGGCTTTGAGAAAATGTTTTCCATCATACTTGCAGAAACGTAAAATTGTCCAAAACTCCTTAGTTTTCTTGTCATTTCTATTACTGTCCCTATTTGTATGCAAATGTTTGCACTCCATTCCAGAACCGAAACTTTAGCATCGATTTCCTTTCTTCTTTTTCTTTGTTCAAAACTCCAACGCAGAAGTTTTCAAGGCATTAACATTCTTATCTACTTTTTCTGGCGACCATCTCTACTTCGATATTTACAGTCATATTATATAAGTTTCCTACATATCATTTTTTCAAAATTATTTCTGTTCAATGCATTAGAAACCACAATATTTTTAGGCTTTAGCAACTAAAGCTGCGAAGCCATATATCACCGCTGTGATTGTCCGTCTGTCTGTCTCTCTGTCAACAACTTTCAACTCAGGAATTACTAGGACTACGAAGCTAGTTGAAGTATCATTACAAAGGTTAAATCCGCATACATCACCTCTGTCCTGTGTCCGTCCGTCAGTCCGTCTAAAAGGTTTCAACGCATTAACTACTAATTCAGGAACTACTAGCATTACAAAACTGCTTAAGCTGCCGTTTGAAAGGTCTCTATTAGACGAAGTCAACGCTATATAGATCAGGTCTTTCTGTCTTTTGGTCCGTCTGTCAGTCTGTCGACAGTTTTCAACTCAAAAACTACTAGCGATACGAAAGTGGTTGAAGTGTTTCAGCAAGACAAATTCTAAGCTGCATAAATCAGGTCTGTCCGTCTGTCTATAACACTTAAATCAGGAAATAAGAGAACTACCATGATGGCGCTACGAAGGTTTTTGATGTGTCGTTCAAAAGGTTTCGGCGAAATTTTCCAACAACGCATGGATCGTCTAAATGGTCCGCTTGCTGCTGAAGCCATGTGCTAGCACATGTACTCAGTCCCCGGACTGGGCTCCGCCACCCTTGATAACACAAGTGTGTTATTAATGGTTCAATTCACTTCACTAAATCTTTATTTAATTTATAATTTACAAGCGGAAGCGTATGAGCTACGCTTCATATAAGTATGAAAAAATATGTTCTTTTTCAGTTTCAGAACCTTGGTTCAGGTATCACCATATGTTAGAATAATTGCAGTAAACCTCTCACAATATGCGCGAGATGAGGAATCAGGTACGGGACCCTTCTCATTGCGTGTCAGAAGTGAGCGACCGTAATCACCGAATCACGGGGGCTCTGTAGGAAAATAGACTGGAAGCAGATACAATTTATGTTGGCCTTCCGTTATTTCCAAGTGTAAGGTATTTGTGTTTAGGATCTGAGCTTAAGTCATATCGTGCAGGACACGTTGCCAAACTGTCAGAGAAAGCAATTGTCACTTGTCACTTGGAGATAAAATAAGACAAATGGATCAAACTTCTAAATCTATGAACAAAATTAAAGTATTTTAAACGTAGTTCCGTCCTTTAAATACATTCTACAGGGAGGTGTGTGATATAAATTCGTTTGAGGAAAAATGTTAAAAATGGTGAAAACATAGTTGCCCTGCGGAGGCAGCTTTTCAAGAAATGTATAAAAATAGGAGACCATGATTATGATATGTTTTTAGCTGAACCTTAATACCGCAGCTCAAGAACTAGGTATTTCATCTGGCATAACTTTCACAATCATTCATTCATATTCATTTGATGGTGCAGATGAGTTCCTGATGTGTACCTGAATGCTGACGTCAGATCAATAATCATGGCGCTAGAAATTCATTCAATATAATTGGGATCTTTTAAGCAAGAATCCTAACCACGTTTTCTCATTGATTGTTACTAAGTGTGAAACGAGGGTACAGCACAATGAACTGAGTGAGGCCCATCCCTAAATATTTAATACCTATGCAACAGTCTTGTGGAAAAGTCATAGTGACAGTTTACTTTACACAAAGTATGTTGCGATATTCAAATTCAAGCTCCACAAACCAACTATCAACAGGAAATGTTACGGAGAAACATCATGTAAGCTGCCGGGATACTACTTCACGAGAACTCATGGTACCAGAAATCAAACAAATTAAACTGAACTCAAAGAACTGTTTTCATAAAGGAGAACCATCATCCACTATATAGTCTTGATATGGTCCGAATAATTATTTCTTCATGCCTAAACCTGAATAAACTTTCATGCGAATGGTAATTTTCCGATAATAATAACATCAAGGATGCTGTGAAGCGTTTACTGGAGGAACAAGATGAATAATTATTTTCGGAAATGAATGAGAAATTGCAGACAGAAAGTAGAGCAATTGTGTTGAAGTCAAGATACACTACATAAAAAGCAACTGAAGTGTGTTTGACCACAAGATTTTGTTTTCATATATCTAAGCTAAAATTTCTTCCTCTAACCATTCTTCTTTCATAGAAAAAAAATTATCTTAAACAATTCTTAGCGAAATCTATTTATTTATTCTTTGCAATTTATAGTTCAAATAATTGAGAGGCCGTTACGTAAGGAAATAGTGACTGTTGTTGATAAGTTACCATTGGCTGTTGTGTTCTGACAATTTAACAATGACGTGATAATCAACAATCGATTTTTTCTTTTTATTTACATGTTAACAGCGTTACAAGGGTATATTCTTTTACTGCATCTTTTAATCGAGTGATACCATATTACTTTTTCTGTACTCTCACAGTTACAAGACTGAGTGAAATCTGAGTATTTATCTCATGTTATAACCAGTTGTTATTTAATCTTACTGACATAGTTAAGGTTATACTGACAAGTGATATAAGTATGTAAATTCCGTCATAGAAATACTAATTCATTGTTTATTTAAATTACATTTTTTGAGTGATGTATATTAAGTATCAGTCAGTTGAGGGATGATGCTCCTTGCCACTTCGACTTTCTGAAACAGTAACCAGAAGTTCTGCAATTAAGGTGTATGGGCGAACAAACGTTTATGTGACATTTTTGTGTAAACGGGGTTATTTACGAAACAAAAAGAATTGTGGTGTGTCCTTGATATGTATTTGAACATGGTTTGAGCATTTTGAAACAAAATGGCCTTCGTATTAAGAAATTTTTGGAGGGAAATGCTCTACAAAAGTATGGAACAAAAGTGTATGTTATATACCCTTCCGGTGATTGAGCGTGTGATTAAACATTAATTGTGTTGGATTTATGAAACAAAAGTCTATGTTATATCATACCGCGTCACTCCGAACTGCGGACAAGATTCAAATTCTTTACCGTTGGTCTATATACACGCTAAATATAACATAGAAGTTTGTTCGTGCGTATGGCCCAATTTTAGACACGATGATGACATTAGTGTGGTGCTCTTGTCGCAGTCAGTATGGTTTGAATCCCGTCCTCTCTTAGAGCTGATTCGTAGCCTGCAACCTATAATTGAGTTGGAGATTAACGAGCTGAGTGGTAGCAATATACTATAAGAGCTATATATTGGTCGATCTATGAACTCAGATTAAAGGTAGGCATACGTGAATATCTTTAATCAAATTAGGAGACAAGATTCGAACTTCTGAAAGTTTGCAAAATGTCACCAATAAATACATGCAATAACTTTACATGCGAAATACAATTCGTACACGTTAATCTGTAATACATCAAACCAAATTACGAACATCTCCATTACACATCGAGTAACTTTAGGGAATCTTTAGATTCTTTTCAGCCATGAATGCCTTCAACACTATTTAAAAGAAATTATTAAATATTGAAAACCACTTATGTATCCTCATAAGTAGAGTTCTGCTAAATATGTTGATACCACTATTCTTTGGATTGTAGAACGATAAATCTGAATTAATTGACTGATATCATAAAAGTGATATACCTTCTTGATCAACCGAGTACACAAAAACAACGACAGCTGAAAAACAATAGCAGATGATAGTATCCAATGTTTTGGGAAAATCTGTGTACCAAGAATAATAACTGTAGAAAAAGATGTCACATGACGACATCAGAGATTTCCAAGAACTGAACTATCAGGTAGGCAAAAGTGAACACTTTACATCATAACCATCACCACCAAACAAAGGGGACTAAGGAACAGTTTCTACACACTTTTCTTTAATTCACAATAGTTAATAATGTCCTCAAATCTTGCAGCGTTAATTTAACTCATTTCCCGACATCATACAATGGTGAAATTTTGCACAGCAACGTAAATCGTGTGACAATACAAAATTTCATTGTTACTTTAATATATTTATATATTTTAAAAGCATTACTATCCCGCAACGATGTTGCTTTTGATTAATCTCAGAACACTTTAGGATTTCAGTGACAAAGTATCAACTTGAGAAAAAAATCTGAACACCGAAATAACTCGAAAAAATAATAAAACTCTTTTCAAAGATATACTTTTCTTAAACAATTCGTACTAAAAAGTAAAAAAAAAAAATGTTGATTGTTGATGCATGACTAAAGAGGGTATTGAAGAATTTATAAAGTGACTGTATATGAGAGATGAGAGCAGGCCTCATGCTTTTCTTTACAGTCATGCATAAACAAAATTATGTTTCGTACGAATTAAGAAAAAAATGTTTTTTAGATTTTTATAATTTTTAATAATGTCATTAATTGTATGAATGATACAGTTTTGAAGATATTAAAAACATTTTAAGGATTACATGATTATTTGTTTGGGGTATCGTATTTTGGAAGTTGTTGAATAAGTGATGAACAACGTCATCTGTGATTGTAGAATTCCTTAGCTCTTATAGTTTACTTCAGTATCTGAGTTGGAATCGCATTTAAAGCACAGATGTGAATGCATTGGATTCAGTACAATAACTAATTCAACAGCTGCTGTTTGAAGTTAGGAGCTACTAATTGGTTATTGTCTTTACGAAAGTTTTACTAATTCTGTTGAGTTTAAAACACAACTAAAGAGAAAGCGGGAGGTTTGGAAACGCAAACTAAGGTAAGCTTGACTTGACCAATTCATTCGATTCACATAGTGAAGTGGCATGAAACATCTAAGCCTCTGTGTTTCACCTTATTGGAATCTTCAAGCATTCTCCATCTAATCCGGAAGTTCTGTTTACTGGAAAAACAGAGCATTCATTGGTTGAGAAGACTATTTATTGAATTCCAATAAAGGATCCTACGAATCAAGAACTCTTTGTTTGTTTGGAGAAGACGTGACAGAACTTCTGTCGTTGTTAGAATTCAAGGGAAGCAGAAAAGGATTTAGTGAATGCTTCCACGCGTATATCATCTAGATCCTTCACTTCTTCCCTTTCTTCCTCTCTCTACCACTCTCTACATCTTTCTCTTGCTTTCTTAGAGTTTCTTATCCATAAATATACCTAAATTTACACTCACATTTAATTAAATTTTGAACAACAAACACTTTACTGGTAACATTGCAGAAACTTTTACAATGTAATTTCAAAAATATATATAGTATTCCGCAGAAGTTCACTCTAGTTTCAGGTATGTCACCTTCTTTCTGTTCTCTACCCTGTGCAATAGCCACGGAAAAAAGTATTGTGGGAGCATAGTATTTATTTAACTTATATTTATGTATATCCCTAAGCCGTGAAATGTCTGAGGGACTACAAATAACAAGCTCAGGTCATAGGTGCTTATCTAGCGCATAAATACATGATAAATAACAAGTTAGTAAGTTAGCACTGCGATTCTAACAGTCGGGAAGGTTTTAGTACCTTGATAGCATCAGATGCACAAGCATTGATTTTTATAAAATAGTTTGGCAACACTGCTTAGGAACGAGAATATCTGCAGCAATTTTCTATTGTGCAGAATAATATTTATGCCAAGTTTAGTGCGGGTAAGTTAAGCAATATGGAAGCAAATTGAGATAAAAATGAGTATCGAATTTTGAAAATGGTTGTCAAAACTAAAAATTCTGGCGCATGATAATGACTGACCCGACGGGTCTTGGTTAGTCAAGCCATCACCTCTCCAAAGGCATCAAAACCACGTCTCTATACTTTGTGGTTCGTAAGATATATTTTCTAGACGCGAGTTGGTAACACTGGAGAATACGTACTTTGGTACGGTGCTATCCATAGAAGTTTTCTAATGTATAAAATAATGATTATTCTAAATTTAGTGTGTAGCACCTACCTATTTGCTACTTTATATTTAGATCGCCATTTGTTATTCATTTTTTATAAATAATTTTCTTCTTTCCTTTCCTCTTTTTATTGTTTTATTTTATTTCTCTTCTCTTTCTCGGCGGAGATTTTCGTTTTGTTGGACCTATTTTCGCAGCTCACTTATTAGATATAAAAGCCATTCTGATTTGATAATTTAGTTCCACGGCTGTGGTTGGTCCATGTATCGATAGCTAATATCATACTCGTCTTATCTTTATTGGTTTGTTTCCCTCCAATATTTCTTTCTTTCGTATTCACTAAATATATTTTAGTATTAGATGGTTTTGAGTTGATATGTTTATTAATTTCTAACATTTCGCTTATGTTTCAAGTATCGTTAAAAGATCTCGTATGAGGTAATTTTCTCTCTTTAAGTTAGGATTTGGCAGTCCTGTTTCTCGCTCGGAAGTGCTTAGCGATGCGATACGAAGTGAGGTTTGGGGGCTTCTTCATTCATCTCATCTAGGAGACGGGCTGGTATTAGTTTTCGCTATATAAATATGTAATAACATTTTAAAAAACAACAAAGCCATCCGCATGGACATTTGAATTATATCAGGTGGTATTTATTTTTTAGCATGTAAGACGTCACCATTTCTGTATGTCCATTTTCTGGGAGAGCTGATAGCTAAAGCAGACAAAAATTCTTGAAGATGTGGTTTTCATCCGCATTTTTCTTGGTTTAACCTGAACTTTTGAAAATTAACCTTCAAGATCGTTTTCTTTATTTTGGTTATTTGGGTCTTAAATTTGGTCAAATTTTTGTTCATTGCAAAGTGCACGTAACATTCTTGTTTATTAAAACATTTCAGTTATTTTTCTCAAAGGATTGTATGTAGTAGAGTCCATGTTTAGAATGTCCGGCGTAATGTCTAGCTAAAATCAGCACCCCTTAGAGATGTGGGTCCTGCAGTCCTCTTAGCTGCCTGAGGTGCTAATCGTTTGGAGAAATATTTAGAAATGTCTCTCTCTCGCTAATAAACCATGTTATCGTTGTCTTGTTCCGTTCTCGTAATAAATTTTACACATACGTTAAAGTATTCACGCTGCGATGTTCGATAAATTTTACTTTTCTTACTCCAGATATAAGTGGTTTTGGTACCTATTTCGGTTTGTTTTGACCTCGTTCCTTAACATTACGGTCACCTGTATTTGAAATTACGTATATAGATATTACGGGCCTGAATTTAGAAACCTCCTTTTTGCTCGAAGTATCTCTTGTGGATATAACATATCAAATCTCTCCCATTAATCTTGTATTGCTTTAACGTTTCAATAATAATTAATGTTCTGATTCCTTTAGAAATGACTGTAATGCTATTAATTATTCACATACTGCCTTGCACTCAGTACTAATGTACATATTCGAAATTTGATGTTTCGTTAGAAATTTTGATGTACTATCCAAAAGGCTGTGCTTTACTTTAAATGTCTTGCTTTGAGATGTTTAAAGGACCATAGTTCTGTTATTTTTTTTATCTTTTGTAACCGTAACTTAGAATGAACAGTTGAAAATTATTGAGTACAAATTTTAAATCGTTAATATGAGAGACTGAAAGATTAAATTTTCAACGTTTTTCTTGATCGTACTTGAACTTTGCTACGAATAACTAATCCGGAATCAAATTCTAATCTGTGAAATTGTTGAATATTTGTTTTTTTTTTGTTTTGTTTTTTAAATGAACTTTTCTTGGACAGATATAATTGATGTTCCTTTTTACTTACTTGTTAACGGTCTATTGTCCACTATTCACTGACTATTCGTTATATTGAAATTGCCATCAAACCTTTATATATTTTTAAGAAAAATGTAAAAAAAAATGAACCAAAAGCTATTCCTCAGTTGTATTAACGAATCATTTCTCTAAAAGATGGAGACACTTGAAATAATAAAAAATTAAGAAAAATCAATCTTGCTTATCTATACAGAATTTGGTAGAATTAGCAAACAAACTATTTATTTTATTTTTGGTGTATTAGTTATTACATTGCTGGTTTTTCATTATAGTCTTTGAAGTACAAGTTACTAGTACAAGTGCACTAGTTACTCCTTGAATACAAAAGATATTTCAAGGCCAAGAAGGTAACATTTCAATACATAAATAATATTTTGCCTACAATGTTTAAATGGACATAGCAGATATATTTATATTTGATTTTATACTACATTTTTTTTTTAAATTTTCCCCTAAATATATACGATATGGTAAAACTGCTAATTTATAGACTACAAGCAAAGCCTGAAGGGATAGCAAAGTCACGGGGAGTTGGTAGGTTAATTTCTTCTGTTGGCTCACTGATAGGTTAGAGTCAGGTTAGTTGGCCCTGGTGTATTAGCTTTTTTCGTGATTCTCTTTTGAACTTTAACTCCAGTGCGAACTCATTTTCGAGTTCAGGGGTGCCCTAGTCGAGTAAGGCTTTGTCGACTCGGTGTATTGTTATTGTTTTAAGAGTATTTAAGTGGGAGCTGCTTGTGTAATATTTTGGGGCTTGTAACAGAAAAATAGATTGAGTTGCGTGCTTGTTGGTAAGTAGTTGGTATAGTTTTGCTGGGTGCTATTCTTTGTCAGCTTTCCCTTAGGGTGAGAGTTCATTTATGGGTTCCACTATAGTCAAGGCTTCGACGTTTGTCTTTTTCTTTTATGATAGCTATCGTTTAATTTAAACTTGAAGTTTCTTTCTCACGACACTCACGATATGTTGAGTACCTAGTTAAAGTTTACAATTTTTTTAATTTTCTTATGACGTTCAGTTCTAGTTACCGGTAAACTGTACTTTATTGCCTCCGAGAAGTTGTGTTTATGTTTATTTACTCTTGTCTAATTCGTTTTGCTCATGTGAATATTATATATTTTCTCCTCTTTGAATTGTTTCGTATCAGCAACCGTCCCTCCCCACTTTCTTTTTCTCTCATCTGTTTCTATTTAAGACCTAAGTTCTTCTTTACACTGTGTACCTTAAGTAGGAAGTATTATTACTAAGTTTAATGAATAGTCGATGAATAGATCATTTTGCTGTCTCGTGCTTTTCTTTAACGTTGTGGGACAGCTGGCGTTGTTCTTGTCTGGTGAAGGTGTTTTGGGTTCTGAGTTAACGATTGATAGCAAGCAACGTTTTGCACGCTATTCAGCTTCTGGGCAGGACAGCGTTGAGTGCGTTTCATCGTATGAGTAATCTAATTCAACCTTCATGAGTGAGTTTTAGGTTGGTGGGCCTTATGTGACTTACTTCTTGTACGTGTTCCCTCCCCACACTTTCTCCTTTTCTATCTCACTTCTCTTGAAGTGTGTAAGTTTTATTGTTTGCGAACCAGCAACAATGAAATTTGTTGGACTGCGCTAGTGTTCTTGATCACACATAGTGACCCAGTCAGTTTTAGTAAATCTTAGCTACTGGCTGGTCACGTAAGGACTTCTTCTTGCGAGAGTAATGACCTTACAGCTGCAGATTGCTTTAATGGTATGGAAGTAAACAATCGATCTTTTAAATAGTTTGGCAACACTGATTTAATGCACCAATCAAGACAAATCCGGAGACTCTGATCTAATCTGGCCAAAACCTTTCTAACGATGCCTCAGCCACGTTTCTACGCCTTGTGATTCCTGAGTTTTAATTAATGTACACGGCAAGACTGCCGGAATGAGCAGAATTATAAAGCTTCTCTTTCTATAGCTCAATTATCACGGGCTAAAACTAAATACTATCTTCCCGGAATACCTTCTTCAGTGACTCTATAACAGCTCTTCAGGGTGATTCAGCTCAAAGTCCTCATCAATGTTCCGTTCTCTATAAGTTTGTTTCACAGTGGAAGTTGCTTGTTCATTTTCCGTTACAGTTATATGATTATAGTCAGAATATACACAAATTAATTTCCACCGCGTTTTAAATTATCCTCTCTTACTGCACATCTCAAAATAATAGTGAGTTTCACAGTACCTTGGCTACAACAAGTCTTTGTGAAAACATAGTATTTTACCCTATCTTTGAGAAGTGAAGGAAATGCAGTACTTTACCATTGCAACTACCAATATCATTGAATTTATAAATTGCGTATATACATTATATTCATGTTCTGTGTAATTTGTAGAAAATATAAGGTGGTCCACACTTTTGAATCACCTCTAAAGCAGGGGTAACAAAATGAGATATGTTTAAGAGATGGGAAATCCGTCAGAAGTATAAGTCGATCCTGGTCATTCACTGTCACAACGGGCTCTTGACAGCTTGATTTTCTAGTGACAACTACTAAGAAAAGTTTTTTTTCTGAAAGAATTATAACTTATATTAGTTTGCTAAGAAACGTCTCAGGCTGTATTTTATCTGTGCATCTACTTTCGTTAAAATATCTATGCTAGAACGAAATAGGATGGATGTATCCTGTTGTGTTCAATACCCAAATAAAATTTATCCTATTCCCCTACTAAATATATTTTAGATATTATCGATGTACATCGAAGATCACATCTCGCTTTTTCCCGCTTGAAACTGAAGAAAACCAACGAAACTTCAATTAGAAAGACAGGGTTTGAACAAGCGTCTGCTCTGCACAGCACCAACCAGTTTCACCTTGAAAATACAAGCGAGTTCTGTTCTCTGTTTGCTGAAAACAGCAAAAGAAATTAAAAGTGAAATACTGCTTGGGTACACGGTACAAAATTGTATTACTCAAACCATCTACGCTAAAATCATTTACTTAATAAGATTGGAAGAGATGCACTTTCATTTTCTTTGTAAATAATAAATACATTGCGGAGTTAAATAGTGATGTTTCTTAATTTCAGGAAAACCCTTTTAATGAAAATGAAATTTGAATTAAAAATAGAGAAACCGAACACTTAACAAAGATGTAGCAAAAAACAATCTTGAACGAACTTAAGTATCCAGGGTATATAACGTGGAAATGTTGGAGTGAGCAAAAGCTCTAATTACTTAATGGATTTGCATTCAATTCAAGGAATTGGCAGGGACAGTGACAACATTGATCCGACTCATCAAATAACGAAGCAATTACCCTAACATCAACTTTTCATTTCTCGCAAATAGTAACGCACCACCGTTAAGTAAAAAAAACGTTTATAGCTGTCATTGTGTTAAGCAACTCAAAAGCGTGGAGAAATATTTCTTCAAACTCCCAATTCATATGCTGGCGATCTTTCACACATCGAGACATGCACGTAAGCTAGGAAACAAGAAGGGTCATTTCTGTTAGTTAAAGACGTAGAAGTTGCTTACACCAATTTTAAAGTCTTTCAATATTGGCCCGATAAAAATATTATCAACAGTAAATCCAGTAAATTATCAGAGTCAAATACTTAGGAGACACATCCATAACAACTTTTTAAGTTTCAATATAATCAATACAAGTAATAACATAAATAATCATGTGACTCTCATAATTTACTGTTGGTAACGTTTGGACTTTAATTTAAAGCTAAAATTATAATCTTCACTCTTCCCTTGTTTCCATGCACTGCATTACATCACTAAGTTCAGAGATGAATTCTAGGCTACGCTGCTGTAGTATTCATACATGAAATCTCTCAGTTAGATTTCATTTCAACTTATACTTACTCGTCATGGTTTCTGATAGGAATTGTAATTCGTAATAAGTATCTCTCAATCCCTTCCTCAACGTTAATATCTGTCATTCGTGAATTTGGGGGACTGATTGAGTTGGTTGAATTCATTTGTGGCCTCTAGATATCATGCCAGCATAGGATGAGAAGAGGATGCTGCAAGGTAGTCTGTCAGGGCCTAGGTTTGGTTGTACCATCCCGGTATTTTTCTGTTTTGAATATTTAAGAGCCATTATATTCTGGCGCATAAAGAGGTGAACTTAACTGAGTTATTCTATTAGAATTTAATTATTTATATATTATTTTCTTGAAGTTATCTGTGGTTTCAATGGCATCCATAAAATAAACAATTCTTAGTTCTGAAGAATACGGTCGTTCAGCAATCATAATTTACTAAAAAATCGGTGAGTAAATATCGCCCAAGACTTGTAACAATGCAACATATACAGTGACAATTTGGATGATCAAAACGTGGGAAACTCTCAAGTTGGTTTGAATCTGCGTAGCAATTGGAACATAACTTTTGCTAACGCAACGTTCTTAAAAAAACATAATGATGTACATGAAGTTATACGAATTCTGATAATAATTACTCAAGATATTGGCTTTACAGGTAAAGCTAAAGTACCTTTATATAATATCAAATATGTTTTTTAAGTACACATCTATTGCTCACACAGGGCCGCTGGAACGGAAAGTGGCCACATAATTGAAGTCATAGCTTTTTCCATGCTTACAGACAATAATGAATCTATGCACGTATTGCTCCATTGTCTGACTTTATATTCCTGAGACATAGCGAGGTACAGACAGAGAGGACAATATGTATACCTTTCTCTTATTCTCCACTGTTCATATAGAAGGAAGCGCTGAAGCTGGAATTGGCTACATGGTGCAAGTCATAATTTCCGTACCCTTTAAGAACGCGATAGGGTTGAACTGGGTCTTGAAGCCATAACCTCCGGTAAAAAGTAATGAGTACCAAAATTTTGGTTATGCCTATCAATGTCGGTATACAATATAGGAATACTATGTTTTGGTGACACTTACATAACCTCGCCCTACTGATGTAACTTCAACCTGGACCGACCTCACGAAATATTTCAACCTCGCACACCAGCCTCGACTCGTGAGTAAATTTCCACCTTGCGGTTTAGCTTTAACGTCAACGTTGCTCAACTTTGACCAGGAAGATTATAGTACTAAATACTATAACCCTCTTTCGTATGTGGTAAATAAAAAACTTTCTATTCATGTTTGCAAACTCTACTTTGACTGCTAGTTATACAGCCTCGCAGAGTCTGTTTTCCGTCAATTATCTTGCATCTGTTCGAGACATCAACTCACGCAATTTTACTGTCCATTGAAATGTCCTCACAAACATTTCATTTCCAGCTACCTTCACTACTGCGACTATGCGTGAATCCCTACATTATTTGTGGAACCTCTTGCGCATTTATTGCAATTTTGAAATAAGTAAGGTAAGTGTACCGATTATGGCCAGCCATAGATGTCTGCAGCCCACCCCCAGATGTCTGCAGTTTTCCATTGGTGCTACTAGATGTTACGGTAAACTATATCCTCAGTTGAAAGCAGTTTTGACAAGTGAAAGCATTTTTGCGTGACTCTGTTATTTGCGAGTGGTATGAGCGGCAGCAGCTTCAGTTGAAGTAACATATTGAGCAAGAAAATATTTTGCTGTTATTTTAGCAAGGTAAGAAATGTTTCGTTTCAGTCTCTATTGTTGAAAACCTAATCAGTATAATGCATGGATAATGTAGCTACTGTGAGCATACGTGAACCTAATATGTGTGTAACGCAATGCATTGCATTGTATAACTAGCAGGTGCCAGAAAAGGTATAGAGGTCAATAGTGTGCAGTATGGCCCACCGTGGCACGCAGGCAAGATGAGCCATATTGGGCAAAATGCAGTAATAACTGTTTAAATTGAAAGAATTTTGCATTTGAAATGTTCGTACTGAACACTCATCATCATAATGTTTACTAATTAAAACGAAGGTAATACCAGGTAATAAGGAATCTATCAATTTCAAAGAAAGAATAAGAAGATTAAAACCAAAACAAAGCAAGTGTCATCACGCTTAAAACGACCAGAATTTCATCAACTTGCTTCTAATAGCACTGAAGACTCGGCACTGAGCGGAACCAAGTCTTGTGAATCTTGGTTTTGTAACCTTTGCCAGGAAGAAAGGGTTGCAGACATGCGTCTTTGTGTTTCGTAGCGCAAATACGTTCATGAAGAGTGTTTTGGAATCACCGCTAAGGATCATGGATCATTTCTATATCCCTCTTGTGAGACATGATGTTCTAAACTTCTTCCTTTATGTTGTACTTCTTGTTTCTTCATATTTTTTCTTCTTGTATATTCACTTGTTTTTCACGAATTTTGGCATTTTGAGTTATTAAAATATTCTTGGTTTTGTAATGTCATATAAATGATATACGCTTGTAATGTATACCTCTTAGTATGTAGCATATATGAGGAATACAGAAAGATTTCACATCATTTTGCCATACGCTCTTGTTTTCTATAGCGGGCCATATTGGGAACACCATATTCCCAATATGGCCCACTGGCAACTTTATATTTTTCTATTTATTACATTTTGATACGTCATTTCTAGGAATCAGGTTTATTTTTTTATTTGTCCAAATAGTCTCCCAACATGATGGTACAGTCGATCCGCACGAATGAACAGTTTTTCTTAGTGAAAAAATGAACAAAGGTAAGGTGGGTCATATTCGGGTCCTCTACCTTATTTTAAATAAAAATAAATGTTACTTACTTTACGATTTTATGACCTGCCAAGACGAAGATTTTTCCTATTTAAAATAAACCTCTTTGACGTTCATTTTGACATGCTTTAAAGCAAGGTTGATTGATTTAAATCAAAGTTATTTAAATCGTGATTCAAATCAAATGATTATTTAAAATAATCAATGATTTTAATCAAAAATATATTTTGAAAAACAAGTAGAAATAAAGTGCAGTATTTTTAATAATCATTCTGTGATTTGATTCATTTGTAAGCTTGAAATTTGCCCTTTAGTCCGTTCGTGATGATAGACTATTATAATGTATAAGTGATCGACTAAGAATTTTTAACGAAATAATTGATTGGCGAAATTTTTTTAAGAAAACGTAGGAACCTAAATCACATGATAAGTTTACAATTTGTATTACAAATATGTTTATTTTTGTAATACATATGAAAACGAACACATAAAAAACAGAAAATCTAGTTTTTGTTTACAAAATATCCAAAACTGCGTATAATCTATTGATTTGACTGGATTGAATAGCTCTCATTGAATTGAATTTTGTCTAAGACATTTAGGCAACTTTGGATTAGACCAAATGGATGATGGGAAAATTGGTGAAATGAAGAAAGAGAGTGGAAACGAGAAACCCCTGAGAAAACGCACGCACACGGTTGTTGTTCACCACAAAACCCACATGGCAGGAGCTGGGATCGAATCGGGAACTCCATGGACAAGAGGTAAGCGCTTTATCACTGAATGACAGCGGCTACAAACTAGTTCTCATACTTTATGAAATATTGCCATGGGGTGTTCCCAAATTCATAGTGCAGTTTTGAGGGTTGAAAACTAAGTGAAATGAACTAAAATTTATGTTAGTAAACTTAAATCCTAGAATATTTTGTTACGAAGATGTAGCCTGGAGAAAAGAGGTCATTGTGATTATAACATTTGATACCTAGAAACACTGGAAATTGTTCAACATTCTTGTAACTTTAAAACTATGAACATTTAGACATTTCTTGAAAGGAAATGTTTCTTGTTTCAATGTGCGTAATGATCTCACGCAGTGTGTCCGTTTTATTAATTATCACCCTGTATAATAAAAGATACTTATTCAGTGCATAATGACATAGCATATTTAAAACCTTCAAGAATTCTTATAATTTTCATCTTTATTTTAGGCCCACCTGAAAGAAAACGAAGTTGATAGTTACAACAAATAGTTCTGAAAAGTATTAATATTCAAACATTTTTGTGTGTTATAAATTATACCTATTTCTTGCTTTAACCATGTTGAATAAGGCAAGTAGTACTCTTTAGCAGAAGTCACTTGTTAATAACAAAGCGTCCTTCTGTTTTACTGAAGTTGTGGCAGCGCAGGAAAACGTATCTATCGTTCAGCTGAGTATTGTGTTATATGTAGCATGAGCTTACTGGTATTTTGTATACAAGCATTGTTGCTAGTATAAGCTATCACTTATCACAACAATCAGAGAAAGAGACCATCGAGAATATGGCGTTGATTCTTTTTGATACGAACGATATACGAAGAACGATTCACGAAATTTTATCGTTCCCATATCAATTGCAATGTTGCAAGAGAAAATATTTCGCTTGAAAAACAAAACCTATAAGTAAAATATTATTTCTTTAGTATCAAATTTTTATTTCAAAAGGTCACAGAATAAAATATTAGCTGCAATAGAGCGAAGTGACGTAAATTTAGGTAAAAGTTAAAATTATTATTGACGAAAATACGTCGCATTAATACATGTTTGGTTCTAATTTACTTTCTGCTATTCTCGGTATAGTAACGTGAGTACTGAGGTGGGTAATCTTGTGACTAAGCTTATTAGAAAGAAACAATGTGGTAGATACTATTATTATTTGAAACCGAAGGACTTTAGTAGTAATGAGTGATTATACCAATTACCAAGATTTTTTATTTTGATTATAACTAAATTTGAGGTAGTAGAGAATTTCAGTATGATGAGAAATAATACACTAAACGTTAACCCAATTCGCTTTAAGTATATCGTACTCTATTATCTTCTTAATATAATATTAATTATTGGATATTATAAGTATATTCTTTATTGAATTTTGCTTATCACTTGGAAATAATATAAAGCACTGTTCTGAACCTCGTTCTTCACTTTCCTTGTATAAATCCTCATGCGTATAAGATATAGAAAATAGTAATTATTTACTGAGCACTGATTGACTTCTTTACCACTTACAGATATGAATTCTCATGTGAATATGATAATTTGTCACATACTTCTTTTTTAAGTGTCAAATATAGCAAAATATATTAACAATGCTTGATGTTCTTTCTCAAAGAACCGATCACTCCTTCGTTCATTGAAAGATTATATACTATATATACATATATATATATATATATATATAAAGGTAAGAATAAACTTATAGATAAAAGATTTAGAGTACTTTATATGAGAAAATATAATGACTTTATTAGAAGAAAAATAGAATATTTTGGAATTAAAATATATTCTGTCTTCAATCTTCTACTGAGATATTTCTCAATGGAGTAGAGTCTTTTTATTCATTCCTATGACACTTGTTCTCTCTATTTACCAGTTCGATAACTTTTATCAACGTAAAGTTCACTTGAGTAGATCACTTCCTCTGCAACATAATAAATGTGTCAGATGAATAGTTTTTTTTACACTTTAAGGCTTTTCTTTAAACGGTAGCACTATTAATTTTAATGAAAATAGTATCCTATAGTATTCATTTATATTAGAATTCGTAAACACTCAAATGTACCAAGATGAATGTCTCTGCCACTGAACCTATCTCGCCCTTTCACAAACGAATATTATGTTATCGCGTTGAAGTCTGTAATACTTTTAATCTCGTATGCGACATTATCCAATGTATCCAACTATATGAATCGATGGTTCATATTATGAGAAGTATTTGTAAGTAATAATCCTTTCTAAACACAATCTTTAATGAACAATGACGTAAGTAAATTCCTTTTCAATATCTTCTCTCATAACATAGGAGACCTTGATGAACTTCTAGAAATGTTCCTAACAATAAACGAAAACTTTCCTTAATTGAGGAACAAATTCCACAGTGCAACATAACTTGTGTGCGTAGAAAAACGTCATGGACTTTTACGCTCTTCCAACCAGCTATGTCTCATGCATGTAAAGTTTATTTCCTCCTTTACGATCATATTCTCCTATGTCGTTAATACATCGAACAGTTACATAGTTCTGCTAGCTCCCACAAGCGATTTGCATGCCCCAACCCACAGCAAAATAAGTGGTGGGCGTTACAGCTAACCGTCGCGTCCTTGCTAGAGCTCAGTTTGTTTCCCAAGCGCTTTTCAGCGACATAAGGAAATCGAAGATTTACCAAGCTAACGAATACCAAAAGTAAAGTATCAACGTTGAGAGATCTTCTTTCCGCTTCCTCTGACCTGTGATGTCAATAGTCTGATATACTACACGGCTGGTACAATAGGCCTCAGCACCCGGACGTGTTTTAAGAGTATTTTTTTTTTCAATAAACAGACATCTTACTGGTTATCGTCTTTATTGTGATTCTTCTTACTTTTTCATTATTCTTTTCTTACGTGTTTTTCTTCATATAATGACATTCAAAATCTCCGTACCCATTGACTTCCGGCGAGAAAAGTTAAACTCGTCTATCGGGCTCCTTGGCAACTACACTCGTACGCTCATTCTGTAACATCATTCAACTGCTAGATTTATCTAAATGTAAGTTTTATATACAAGATTCAATGAGTCATTTTCTTTAAATTTACATGTATGAAACATAAGTATCTACAAAATATTGATCAATACTGTATTTACAGTTGAAATGTTATAAATTTTAAAAACGAAAAAAATCCTGATTTTTTTTTATTATTACTATATCGGTACCTTATAGTACTACCTTATAATGCTAACAAACAACATGTTGAAGTCAACAAAGACGAGAAAACAACAAACATACTATTAAAACCCTAAGTTGAATACTTTTAACGAAAAAATTGACGGTATATACCTGCAACTGTACACACGGAAAGACACGACAGTGAGTATACCTTCCGTTATTCACTACCGTTCATACTCTCACACTAATATAAATTTCCTTGTCAACCATGAAAAAAGTACTTTACAGAGTTAAGAAACCTTTTTTTTTTTCAAGAAGAAACATCGCGTTTATTATAAGAGAAGTTTACTTACACACGGAAGGGAGGAAAGTTTAACCTACTGAATGATATTACAACAACAAAGTGTTAATGATGAGGCACTGCAACATTACACCATGAATTAAACAAAGAAGAGCACCTCTTTGCTCGCTTTTAGTTTCTTGAGAATAAACATTTGCAAATACGTTCATTTTCCTTCTGTTATACTTTGAAGTTTCTTCGTAACTCTTGTTGACAAACTGAACATAAAACAAAATGAAGTAACGTTATATGGGAGACTTTTAATTAGACAACTCATGGAGATGTTTCTCAGAATATTCACTCTCTTTTTTATCTCCTCTGTAAGACTTTCTAGGAACTTCTAGAATGGAATACTCATATTTCAATGTGTTAGTTTATAATTTATAAACTAAACTAATGGAAAAGAACATTAATTACATAAATTAAAGAAGTGCGTCATCAAGAGAATGAAATTCAATGAGAACATATATTTTAGCTGCAGAAAAGTTGTGAGTATGGTAAACAATTATCACGAAGACAGATTGCAATGTAAGTAGTGCATTGTTATGAGTGTAGGAAATATAGGTGAAGCGTATAGTAAAATTTCACGCGCGATGTGCCGAATGTCGCAGAATAAGAACTTATAGAACAGAAATGAATACAATGAAGATAGAGAATAGGTTATTTCGTCATCAATTTAGAAATAGGTGGTAAATCAAGGTTACTGGTTTCTCTCTACCAGCTTTTGTTGAAGTGTTAGTGTTTTTACAGATTGTAAGCCAAGCTAAACAAAATTAAAAGATCCTAAAATAGGATATAAAGATGTATTTGAACATGGAAGTTTGAATTTCGGGTGGCCCGTACACCTATATTTGTTTATAACAGGGGCTCCCCACAATGAGTGTAACGCAGTTCTTCCTAATTTCATAGACTTATCCACTCGAAATAAATATTTTGTCATAAAATTTACTGTTTCCATTTTATTCTATATAAGAAATATGATCGAGCATTTCCAATCGTATACTTTTGTCCCTGTTTGAAAATAAATTGTAATGATTTGAATATGAAAGATATTTGACACTATCCGTGTCATGCAGATATATTTTTGAATACTTATTCATATTGAAACTGGAAGTATTAGTAGATTGATCATCACACAGTAGCAATTATTTACGTGCATTGACATGTTTTGCAGCAAGATAAACACCAGGTTGAATACCTGTCGAAAAATGTCGAACATACACGAATGAATTATAGTAGATAGTAGGCCAATTGTTTGTCACGGAAGAGCGTAGTATATATAGATTTTTTCATTATTCTCATGGAACTCGACATCAACAATATTGCTGACAACTGATCCAGAAAATCTGTCATCAACCCGAGGTATCATATTGACAATTAATTGTAAGAAACCTAGTTTCAATCGCAGACAAAGGTTTGTTATATAATCATCGAAAAACCTTTTATGATATTCCGTAGTTGGTTTCACAAAATCCAATCCATATTCATTATTAAAATGTTCAATTTACACTTTCAACGAATAAAAACAAACATGGGCAGCTTAATTTTAGTTGTAGAAATTACTGTTCTTACAATGCAATAATCAAAGGCAACTTCCTGTAAGCATTTGGAAGCAGACGAGAATATCTTGAATGAAAGACATGCCATAATGTGAAACAACTACAGTTTCACTAGTAAGCTATGTTTTCAACAACCATACTGCCAGTGATGAATCCTTTTCTATTTCCCTTCCGGTACTGGTAATATCGTACTCTTGCAAAATTAAAAGAAAATAAGAGTGTTGTCTTAGCGACTTGCTTCATCATCTTTTAAATACAAATTTCAATAATTTTGTTGAATTTTGTGAAAGAAAATATTCAATAATCACATAGCAACGATTATATTCTGAAACAAATCGTCCAACAATCCAAAAAAATTATTAAGAATGCTGAATATAGAAAATGTTTTTTCTACAAGCGTGAATCTGTGAGATTTGCACCACACGTACAGGGTCTTTAAGCATCCCTTTCATGTTTCTTACACCTTCATGCTCTGGCCAACAATAAAACTAGACATTAGTTCTCTGTCTTGAAAGCACATCACAATATATTCCTTCAAATTGATTCCACTTGTATCGCCCGAAGTAAAATATTTCCATAAACGTTCCATAGGAACTGTTCGCATATTACACTAAACTCAACATATTTTCTGTCAGCATTATGTGTTGAGTCCCCTTTCCCATTCTTTTACAATTGAATTATTAAGATACCTTAGTCGATTTTATCTTGATTTCACACCTGTTTACTTTGCCTTATCTATGTACCCTTAAATGACCTTGCATCTGAACCTATATTTAAACAACAGAGAGAAACGTTTTGCAAGTTTAACTTAAAATTCTTGTCTCTTTCTAAAAGTGATTTTCTCTCCTATTAGTTACAGCTATGGACAAAAAGATTGTCGTATGTCTATAGTTGATATTTCTTTTTTTTTCAGAAATTGATATATTGTAACATCGTATAAATTCACCGACTTACAATGATAAGCAGAATTGCGGAATGTATTTGAGTGAAAAATATTGCCCTCATATATATCCAAACAAGGGTGATATAGAATAAAATAGAATTTTGCTTTGAAAAAATTCTAAGTCCAAAAATCGCACCAAGTTGTAAAGTTCTCTCCTTTCTTAGCCCGCAAAGGGATTTTTTTGTCACCCAAGAAGAATTTTTAATTCTAGGTTTTGGTAAAAGAATACTTGAAGAATTTAATGAAACAAGGAATTATTAACGATTCAGATGAGTATGAATTATATTTAAAATGTATTACCATATTTGTTTCTTTAAATAATGTGACACAGCTTCGGTTCCGTAAACCCAACTTGTTATAAATGAATGTCAAATGAGACACTTTTTCAAGAAGTTAGAAAGCATCTAATTTACTAATGACCATCACTGCCCTCTCCCAGTAACTGGATGAACTACACGATTGGTGCAGTTAATTTTATTTCAAATTTAAGTACGTATACAGTGTAATCAGTGCAGATGTTAATAAATTATTTTAATTTTTAATAATTTATAAAAATCTTTAATAATTTTTAAATTGTAAGATTTTCTAACGTTTTTCAAAACTATGCTTTATTAATAGAAAGTGAGAGACTTCTTAAAACATTAGTGGGATGGGTATAAAACTCTCATTTTTTACAAATTTCTTATACGCAGCGTGATGGTAATCTAGCCTATTAGTTTAGGGCAACGGTTCCCAAACATTTGACATGTTGAGGAATGTGTTCTGCCCGTGTAGATGCATTTCGGGACGACTAAACACAGGGAAATTTTGGGGGTGGGGGTGGGTCCGCACCTCTTTCCCCGAAATTCGAATATTTTTAATAATATTAGTGTAATATTTTGTAAATTATATGTATTTTACATAAATTTCACACACAGACAGACCTTGGACCCTCCCTCCGAAGCCGCTGGTTCCCCGTCAAAACTAACTTCTAGATACGTGCCTGCTTTAAACAAAATGCTCCCGGCAGAGTGCTGTTATTTATCTATTTTCTTGAATCTGGGAACGTATCTCTTTCATTTTTTTCTGCAACAAATACGTACGTTAAAAACATATTATGCCAACACTCGAACTCCAAATTAACTGCAAACATACTGTCAGTTCCCAGGTATTGCAGAACTCCAGAGATCAATGGCTGTATAAGGCAATCTGGGGCCGGGAGCAAGTCAACTTGATTGATGCCCGTTCTCGAACACAATCGTGACGCACACTGCTACTGTTGGCCGAAATATCTTTCTCTTTTTTTCGTTATTTCGAGCCCCACGGAAAACTCAGTTACCAAGACAGATATCTTCTCCCTCACTCGCCGCAACCTATACGTGAAAATGGCTTCTTAGAATGTGAAACGAACAAATAAAAAGTTCTGATATAACATAGCTATTATGTCACCGACCGCCATTGATGTGGTCCATTGATTAATCTTAACAGGCAATTATTCATTTCTCTCGGCGATCGACAGGGGCACAGATGGTCCTTCTTATGCCGCCAGAGCCAGAGATATCTAGTTATCTCCTGAAAACTCGAAAATTTTCCGTAATAACAAATGTTATTTATCTAGAAAGTTATCGTAACAATAAACGTATGGTAGCAAGCAAGCAGTGTTGCCAGTGTGTGTTGATTTCCAAAAGACTCTCATTTGTGAATTACTAAATTATTGTCAGTGAATATTTTTCGACATACAAGTAGCTAGTAACATAACATTGCTAATGCGTAGGAAATTATTTATTATTATTATGATTACGATTATTTGCATGTTTTGTAAACATAAATTCATGATTTTCCATTGGTAAACTAAATTAATTAGTGTCAATAAAAGAAAGTAGCAGTATTTTTTAATTAATCGAGAACGGAAGCATGTAGAAACAAGAGCAGAACTTATTAATCGTCAGGGCACGTAAGAATAGACTGTATCGCTCTCAGAATGCAATCAAGAGGGCATATGATTATACTGCGCTACGGGAAGCATAAAAATATTGACTAATTAGTTTATTGTGGCATGCTTGGAGTACTCAGAGCACCGTGCAAGTTGTGACTATACAGAATTATGTGCGCTTTGCGATCCCTGGAATATGAATCATGCGTTTCGCGATCAATATACCTATCATAGAGTCGGCGATATCTTAACCGGTTAAGGTCATTAACAATGTTACATCTTAACTTTGACCTAACCATAAATATGGAACAAGCTTCTTACATGTATTTTAAAACAAGAAAATATCAATCTAGTTATCATTGCAAATAGGTTGAACATTAGCATTTCACTATACATCAGTATTCTAGGCCGCGAAACGCGGTCTCACCTGTATTTCGGCCAAAAATGCAGGAGTTGCAAACTGCACGGTCGCAAAACGCACTCCACCGTTTCTGGTCGGGTGACCCTTATTCGATACTCAACAACTACACATACCTTTCCATATTAAAAAAAAATACATTTTCTTTCTGCTTAAAGATCTTCCTTTTGTATCTTGAGACATTTAACAAATTCATTGACGTTGCTTAGAAAAGTCAGGTTAGATTATTTTCATTATACATAATTTCAAAATTTTATTAACTTAACGGAATTAGGTTTAATATATTTTATTATCAAATTCGCGTTGATTTCCTTTCATCATCTGTTAGCGTTGTGGTGTCACCTCTTGGTTGTCTGCTGTACTACGTGATTGCTTTCCAAGAGTGATACGCTTATATAAGAGAGAATATACAAAATAGTATAATGCAAGAAACACTAACTCCATATCTTAGCAATGCCGTCAATTAGGTGTTCGTGGCAGAAATAATGCAATGATTCAATATGATATTGGTTAAAATTTATGACGAGTTTTTCTAGTTAGAGATTTTAACATGTTCTATTTTTTCAAAATCATTTAATTAAGGGAAACGAAACATTTCTGAAGTGTGTATGTTGTGTGGCTTATAAAACGAATCTTCATGACGTTGCAGCTTTTAGCCTAACGGAAATTGCATTTTCGATCCCTGAGGCTGTTATTTGGCATCTTAACGGGAAATTTGCAAATAATATATTTTCCCCCAAATTCCAAGCTGCTCATAAAACTCCAATCACTGAAAGAACGGTTAGAAGAGTATAATATCTTATAGGCTATACGAGAGGATATGTTGATTTTATTTATGTATTTATACATATCTATTATATTAATATTTTACGCGTAAAAAAGTTTAACTTTTAACTATTTGGTTGCTGAAGAAATAGTTTCGGTGTTTTTACCCTTCTATTCAGTCACTAACCACGAATCAAAAACGACACTTATTCCAGAATATATTCTCTACCATTCTGCACAACTGTCTCCCATTGTTCAGATAGCTCCGTGGTTACTTTATGGTTTCTGGGCGAAGAAAACATCAAAATAATAGTTCATTGTGGCGTCGTCGCAAAAGGAACTGCCGCGCAATCCAATTGACAGTGAACGGAACAGATGAGAGTCCGAATGCACGAGGCCTGGGAATTATATCGGATGTGGTAAGACATCCATTCCCAGGTCCTAAATGATTGTTTTCATGTTGCAGTTTGTTTTCCAACTGAATAATCTTGGGTACCGTCTTGCTGGTAGTTTCCCGCAATACCCGCCTGAAGTTGACGCAGTTGTTCACAAAACAACGCAGCATTTATTCTCATATTGTTGGGAAGCAGTAAAAATTCATTTTTGATTCCACCAAATGGACAAACAATGTCTTACGTGTATGCAGGTTACTTTTCACACCACGTGTTCCCTTTCGGTTTGGGCTCAGCCATTGTTTCATTTACGTGACGTTGATGTATAGGCACCCTTTTTCGTCACCCGTGACAATTCTGGACTAAAAAGGTTCATGTTGTTGGCGAGTAAAAGGCACATATGGCTACACGTTTGCCTTTGTTATCACTGAGCATATGGTGAACCCACGCACCAAGTTTATGTACCTTTCCCATGGAGTGCCGGTGTCTTCCGACGTTAGTATAGTCACAGTCCATCTTTGTGGCCAATACCCGTGGCATTTGGTGTGGATCCATACGAATTAACGCGTTCAAACAGTTCTCATGAAAATCAGATTTTTATCCAGACCTGGGCCGTCGTTCATGTAGAATTGTCCCCTCTTGAAACGCGCATAACAGCTTTCGTCAGTCCTCTCACTAATGACATTGTCGCCATACATCGCACAAATGGTTTTGGTGGCCTGTGAGGCTTGCAGACCTAGATTAAACTCAAACAACATAATATGCAGAAATGGTTCATTTTTCTTCGCTTGACACTACATGTTCAATCACATGCAACAAAAATACATGGTTTTCCTGGTATAGATTAACAAAAGACTATGTTATGCAGGGTGCACAGAATAACAACAGATACAACTAGTTTCAAGGAATATATTATACTTCCTTTCTTGACAGGCACACTTTATGGACCAAACCAACAACTAGCCGTTAAATGCCAAATAAAAATGTATTAGTAATCACTCGAAAGACATAATCAAAACGCTAGAAAATTAATACTAAACAATAAAATGGTTTATTAGGTAAATGTATAACGTCACCTTCCATAAGCCTCGGGACTCTCTTAACTTGCTTCTGTTCCTGGAGTTTCGCATTCATCATGTTTCTGCGTTTTCGGTATATTAAAAAGTATTAATGTTAGTAGTCAGTACGAGCAGCACTACTGAATTAGAAATATTAGTAGTGTTGATAGTTGTAGTAGTAGAATACTGCCAGTAGTATAAAAATAGTGGTAAGCGTAGAAACAATACGTAGTAGTAATAGTAGTAGAGGTAGTAACTTAAACTATGATTATGTTTCTATTATCGTCGGAAGAGTAGGACAATAACAGCTGGTATTGAATTAAGAATAATAGTCACTAAATTGTTTTATTCTTGAATGCTTTGGATTTATATATTATTTTATCTTGTTTTTTTTTAACATTTTATTTCAGTTTTAAAATACCTTGTCTTACTAGCAATAATGAAAAGATTCTTGCAAAGTCTATTGCATTGGTGGTAAAAGATGGAAAATGGCATGCGTAGATATCAAACGAACAAATAATAAAAATGAAGATTATCAACATTAATCTACAATTAAAAAGATATTATCGATGACCAGGGTTTGAACCCGTGACAAAATGAATTTTCGTCATGAGTCCACTATGGTAACCACTCATCCACCCTACTAGCCAATAGATACTATCCATTTTACTAGATTTCAACGTAAGACCGTGAACGTAATTCTTTCAGTGTTTAATTCATCGTTATTATTATTATTATTTAAAATCTCTTTGATTTGTAATTCGATATTTATCTATGAACATGATTACAATATATATCACAATTGTTCTGTAATAGGTTTTCATGTCGCATTATGTTTATATTTTTTAATGTCAGGGAATTTTCGTGTAGTGCGCGAAATTTCCCTATGTGAGGGAAATCACTGGAAATTTGGGAAATATTCCCTAAAGACATGCGACAATCTTTTTGTCTATACCTGTACCAACAGTAATCATTAAGAATGGATAATATATTTCGTTTATGAATAGCCAGTGAGTTATTGTTAGTTATTATATGTGCGTCGATTCTTTGTCCTTTTATCTACTGGATTTATTTAACTGGGTTCGGAAATGTTAGGGGTCTTTTCGTGAAGTTGAGTGCATATCTCAAATGTGGTTCCCATATTTCCACGTATTGTAACAGTCCATTGGCGATACCCTACTCTTTAATCAGTAAGAGATTTGCAGACAATAACACTGCATAATGAAGTAAGACTATTTTGTATAATTTTATGCTGCAGATCAAAACGAGGGATGTTAAAGGAGTAACAAACCAAAAACTGAAAGAAAGAATCCTGCCCTGATTCATGTGGAGATGTTATGTCGAATTATGCAGGATATCCTTCGACGATTACAGGAATATTTGTGAAAAATGGTAGTCATCTAGTGGACGTCCTCTTCCTCTTCAAGACATGCATCTACACATCTCTTCAGCACTATGTATGTATGCAAAGACATCATCTGTACCATTCCTTGCCTTGATAAAATGTTTTTCTTCGATTCATCACATTCAGTATATCTCACTTCCAAAATTTTCCGTCTTTTCGAGACAGCCTTTATTTGTCAAAGCAAAGTGACAAAAATGCGCTCTAACCGCTCGAGTTCACAACTTCAGTTGATAAGAGATTATCTCCCTCGGAGACACTGTAAAGAATATATTGTTAAAACATAGTATTTCGAGCACCATTTTTCAAAAAAAAAAAAATTCCTTTCGGTAGGCCTACAGGCTGAGGTAGATCTCGAAGTTTTTTTATTTTCAAAAATTCAAATCTCGCCTTATATGAGAGCTATCGAGAAACTATTTATTGTTTTGTAGATTATTCATCAAGAGCAGTTCAACGATACCTCATAAGACATATATATATATATATATATATATATATATATATGTGTGTGTGTGTGTGTGTGTGTCTTGTGAGGTATATATATATATATACTCGCTTTGTTTCGCTTGGAGCGCTGCCCCCAGACCCCCGTAGGGGGTTCGCCCCCCAACTTCAGCGCTTTTGAGAGGATGCGCCTCCTTTATCTTAACCAAAATCTCACTGCAGCACTACACCACCATGGTATCCATCTGTACCCTCCCACGGAGGGCTGCGCCCCCAAAAGGAAGGTTTGCCCCATTTATTGTAACCTACTGTTGGTCATACACCTTCAAAGAAAATTTCGTTTCTCTACCTTCAATCATTTGGAAATTGGGTTTTGGGGCGGCCATTTTGGATCCAAGTTGACGACTCTTTGAAAGTTTTCTCATATTGTCGTGACCTACTTATGATGGTACAACTTCAAGTAAAATTTCATTTATCCAGCTCAAATGGTGTGCAAAATGGGATTTTGGGCGGTCATTTTGGATCCAAGATGGCGACTTTTCACAAATGTTGTAATATTTCCCTAAAATACTCGTCGTAATGCACCTCTATACCAAATTTCGTATCTGTAGCTCAAACGGTGTGGAAAATATTTTTCTAGGTCTAGATGGCGTCTTTGGATACATCATGTAATATTTTAGTAACATACAAATGATAATGTATAGTGTTACCAACTTTGATATTTCTAGCTGCAGCCGTTTAGGCTGTGTATTCTATACAACAATGGGTTCAGCGGCCATGTTGAATTCAAGATGGCAACTTTTTTCAACATTTCGTAATATTTTCTTGAACTACTAGTGACAATACACGTTTATGTCAAATTTCGTATCTCTAGCTTAAACGATATGGAAAATAGATTTCTTATTTCCGCCATTTTGGATCCAAGATGGCGTCTTTGAACTCATTAGGTAACATTTTCGTAATCAAAAGGTGATGAGGTGATGTTGTAGCTTTATGCCAAATTTGATTTCAATAGCCCCAGCAGTTTAGGCTGTGTATTCTATACGACAATGGGTTTGGCGGCCATTTTAGATCCAAGATGGCGACCGATTTTGCTCATTAACGAACTTAACCGAGCTATTAAGCCTAGAAACAACATATATCTTCAAAATTATGGCCACTAGCGTGTTAATATATATATATATGAGCTCCTGCGTAGCCTAGTCGGTAGCGTGCTCGACTTCAATGCGAGCGGTCCCGGGTTCGATTCCCGATGGGGGCTCAAATATTTCGGTGTTGACCCAGCATCGTGAGGACAATTGGGGAGCTGCTGTGAATAAAAGACAGTGGTGATCACAGTGAGAGCTTCGGCTCTCCTCTCCCAACCCGTCTGGTCAGCGTGGGAGCAGTAGACCAACTCCTCCCTTCGGGGGGAGGCCTCATCCACTAGTGGATTGAATATGGCTGTGATTTATTATATATATATATATACTTTCATATCGTATCGATCTCAATAGGTATATTTTTCTTCGAAATCTACCTAAAAATGGTGGAACCAGCGCCTGTGTTGTTTTTTTGTTTCAGAAAAAGTCATTTAAGCTCCCTGTTGCTGTTTTTTTTAAAACACTATACAGGGTGTCCATAAAGTTTGTTCCCACCCCGTGTATCTTCGAAACGACTGCGAATATGAGCAAACGAAAAAACACGTATTTCATTATTTTAAGGGGCTAACATTTTTAGCTATTAAGGTCTACTTCGTGTTCCCTAGGGGGCGTAAACGGAGGTCTGGGTCTACGTAAAATTGTCAAATGACAAACTTGGTCGAGTGATGTGTCAACGGGTTTGATACAAGAAATAATTTGGGGAGACCTGAAAATTTCAAATTGTTTGATATTCCAAATGGCAGTAAGATGAAAGTTCTAAATTGAAACATCTATTCCTCACTCAGACAGCAAGAGATCTAGAAGTTACTCTTCACAGCAAAATCTGTATCTAACTGTTGTTGTCATGATTCTTTTGAAATTCTAACATACCCAAAAGTAAGCTGCTATGCTAGTCCCATAGTTTTGTAATGCTAGGAACATTTCGAAACCTTTTTGTTCTTTAATTTTCTTTATGAGTGTTTGCTGATAGATGTAAATTGTCAGTGTTATGAAGAGGTTCCAAATTGCTGACAATAAGTTTTCCCGCATGTTCCTAGGTACATATACCTTAACCACTGAATAGTTTCTACATGTTCAGCCAATAAATAAGTAACTTCAACGCGTATATCTCCGAAACTTTAATCAACAAAGTGTAACTGGAAAGACACTATTTAGTGGTTAAGACATATGTACATAGGAATAAGATGGAAAACTCATTGTCAACAATTTGGAACCTCTTCACAACATTGACAATTTACATCCATCAGCAAACTCTCACAAAGAAAATTAAAGAAAAAGAAAATGTTTCGAAATGTTCTTAGCATTACAAAACTATGGACTAATATAGCAGCTTACTTGTGGGAAAAGAATCATGACAACAACAGTTAGATAGAGTAACTTCTAGACCTCTTACTGTTTGAGTGAAGTTTCGTTTTATAACTTTCATTTTACCGCCATTTGGAATATGGAACAATTTGAAATTCTAAGGTTCGCCAAATTATTTCTTGTGTCAAACCCGTTGACACTAACTAGGTATCACTCGACCACTTTTGTAATTTGGCATTTTCACGTAGACCCTGAACCCCGTTTACTTCCCCCTAGGGGACACGGAGTGGAACTTTTATAGCTAAAAATGTTAGCCCCTTAAAATAATGAAATACGTGTTTTAGCGTTTGCTCATATTCGCAGTCGTTTCGAAGATACACGGGGTGGCAACGGACTTTATGGACACCATATCTTTATTGCACCATGAGTACGCCTAAGTTTCCAATAAGTAAATAGCGCACCATTTTTCTTAAAATAGAAAGCATTCATGTTATTAAATTGTTAAGTATTGTTTCCGTAATTTACGATGCAAAATATTCTTAGAATACGTATTACTTGTTGGAAGTATACCGGAAGTGTGGAATAATTTAATATTGCCCTAAGCAACAGTGACCATATTTTCAGATTCAAATCTGTTTGCCAATTTCCATATCCAACTATTTTACTGTCTATCAATGAGTCTCCTTCACCAGTGATCAAAGAAGTCTTCTATATTCCTTTTCGAGAGTAAAATAAAAGACTTCTTGAGATATAATGCTACAAAACTGCCTGTAGTGCTTTCTGAAACATCTTCGACGGAACAGAAGACATGTTCAGAAGAAATGAACAAAGAAAGACTCTGTCGAGAAATTGACACAGACTCTTCTCTTTTGGAAACAAAAGCGAACTGAATAGGACTTGATATGGAGCGAGTAAACAGGAGGTAGTTTAACAAACTTTCTCTCAAAAGCCCCTTTTTATTGTCCTTCTTGACTATTGCATCTGAAGAAAGGTTTGTGAACCTTTCCTTGATAATAATTGTCTTCCAAAGCTTTGTCTTTCGTTTTGTTTGTTTCTCTTTCTGTCTGCGCCTGTCTCTTTGTTGCTCGGTCTCTTTTTTATCTACCTCTCTCTCTCTCTCTCTCTCTCTATATATATATATATATATATATATATGATTGTGTGTGTGAGGGGGACAAAGACCGAGCGAAAAAACATGTTTCTGTCTCTCTCTCTATGCACTATAAATATAGTATGAGTCTACATGCATGTCACGACTAAAGGGGAAAGCTTTACAAACGAATGCAGTAACTAAATAGTATGTTCAGTTCATTAAAAGAAAACTATAGCTATGTTTGTATTTTAACTGCAGTTTTAGTTTAGAACTTTCGAAATTGAGTCAAATCCTGTAAAAGGAAAGACGGTGAGACGAGAGTCTCTTGTCCAGGTCGTCGCAAGAGACCACAAGAAGAGCAGTTGATTCATTTGGATCTGTATTTTTCGACTATTTCGTGCGAAAAGTTCTCCAATTACAAGTTCAATTGTTCCGTGGACAGTAAACGCTGCTAGTCAGGATCCTTATTTCATCTCGAATAAATTGTTACGAAATACTTTGTTGAGAAAATTATGTTGTATTTTATTCATACATTTGCACAAAATAACAGCTTTGTAAGTTCCATGTATTTTTCTTCCATGTATTCTTCTTGTGTTCTTGTGTTAAGTACAATTCAATTTGCATTTAGCGTTTATACTTTCAAGTCGAAGCTTTAGTTCTGAGTATGGAGAATATTTGAACAGTTACTCTAATTTATACGTTCTCCTGAGCTATCATTATTGAATTATATTCACATATACGAGTATATGGATTTAGTTCCAAAATTATCGGACGTAATAGCACCAACCCCTAACGAACACTTAATTTCGGAAGCTTTTATGAAATCTTACTTACCACAGAAACTCCCCGTAAGACATTTTTAGTACATTATTTCCTTAGCGGTAATCGTAATGGTAATCATAACGGTAACTGTTTTCTGCACACGCCCTCGATCACGTGGCGTTAATTATTTGCTGTCTCCTTAGTGCTGTAAAGGCAGTTACAGAATGTTAATTTCTTGATTGGGTTTACTAGTCTCCCACCTAGCAACTCCTCATGGAGCGAGTAGGGAATGCAGACCACATTTCGTCGGTAAAAATGGCGTAAGTGATTTTTGTCAACTTTTTAGGACACCAAAACAAAGTCAGTTTATCCCATTGTCTTCATGGCTTTTCAAAACATAAAGCCCTGCTCGTATCACGTGGGTTGTGTGGTGGACAAACACCGGATGCGTGTGTTTTATAGGAGTTCTCCCGTTTCGTGCCACTTTCTTCATTCCACCAATCATCCCATCATCATCCATCCGGCCTGAGCCAAAGTTGTCTAAAGACCTTGAAAATTCGATTCAATTCAAGACATAAACTTACTCACAAGGAACACTCACAGGTGAAAGAGGCCGAATTTGATGAAATTCGTATGTAGGTACAGCGAATAGGTAAATTTGCATAGCCAAAATTAAAGCTGTTACGGTCAAGAAGTAACGTAAAGGGTAACCGGAGGAAGATGAAGCGTAGAGAAGAAGTAAATCGATTACGGAATGCAATATTGTTTCTTCAGAATCATTCGCACTCACTCCTCCCCTAGGAGAGCATACGTGGAAAGGATTTCCGGTCCGGATAGCCCACTCTCGCGCAGGCACACAGCTTAAACTGTAAGTAACCGACAAGCGCTTCTTCCGCAACCCTCAGCTTGGTCTGGTGGTTGATGTATCGGAAAACTGATCCAGAGGTCCAGGGATCGAATCCTGGCGTCGTTATTTTTACATACCTTTAAGAAAAGAAAATTAACTTTCTTATTTCTTTT
Source organism: Lepisma saccharinum (assembly GCA_022664845.1). Taxonomy (NCBI): domain Eukaryota; kingdom Metazoa; phylum Arthropoda; class Insecta; order Zygentoma; family Lepismatidae; genus Lepisma; species Lepisma saccharinum. The sequence goes on from JAGDQP010007068.1 coordinate 64,340, forward strand.
TTATGTATATACGTGTTAGGAAATTTAATAGAACTAGTGATTTATTATACAAAATAGAAGGTACTAAAAGCAACGATGTATATAAATAAACCAGTGCAGGATACACGCCGAGCGAAGCCAGGTGTGCAAAAGGGCACGATGCGTCCGAAGTGGGCTGGGCGGCGTCAGCTGCGGGAAGCGCATTCCCCGGTTAGCGGTGGGCATATTCAAAAGTGCTCTTAACTCCAAGTGGGCTATCCGTACCGGAAATGTTTCTATGTAGGCTCTCCTTAGAGAGGAGTGACGGCGAATGGTTCTGAAAAAAGAACTTGCATACAGAATAAGGAAAACGCCTTTTCTTTTACAAGCTGGATCTATTAATGGATACTGGACATTAGGCGATACATGCTGCAAGGTATGACATCAGTGACCGCCATCTTGAAAGCGGCCATCTTGACTATGCTTCAAAACAGTTTTAATAGTAAGTGGATCATATGATATATCCATCTGTGCTGAAAAGCTCCAAGAAATACAATGACTAATTCAGTTTTGGTATAACTAATCCTATACGACAAAATGACACGAAAAATTGACCTGGAGAATGTCACTTTTACCTAGTATTACGCCTTCTTGAAATTCCTCTTCCGTTAGTATATTTACAACTTTATAGTAAATACGCAATAAAGTTACGGCCATGAAGATCATATTTTCCAACATGACAGTACCTCTTCTCAGGCGAGGTGGATGTATTTCTCATCACTGCATATCATAATAGTACTGACCTCCATGAAATGCACCGCCAACGTGTCTGTAATCATCCAACAATGGTCAACAGACATGTTGTCCTTATCTTTGATGACAATGCTCGCCGACACGTCAGACAAAATACGATGCAGGTTCTCCATGAGTTGCAGTACGAAACCCTTCCTAACCCATCTATTCCCCCCAATTTCTCTTCCACTGATTACTACCTCTTCCGAGATCTCAATCACTTCTTGGCAAGAAAGATAGTGCGGTGCAACATCCAGCTGAAGATTTCTTCGCATCCCAGACTCCAGACTTCCTTTGCAACGGAATCAAATCGTTGTATGAACGATTACAACAGTGTATGGATGCAGACGGCAACTACTTTCAAGTAGATTATGTAGTTATCACTTTATATCTTTCGACATGACCACATTTAATTCGCACCAACCCAATAGTTCCAGAAAGGAGAAGCTTTTAAAGTATTGGAAAATCTCAATAATTATTCCGTTTTATAATAAAGACTATAAATCTGACTAATATCTACCGAAGAATGTTGTTACTCCCAACATGCTAGATAAAGAGACAAATTTCCCAGATATTGTGACATTTGCCTACCTGGAGTTGGCAACACAGGAGTGAAGTCGTGGAGTGCTGCGATGTGCCAGGAGACACTACAACTCGCCAGTGTTTAATTCCACGACGGAAGTGAAGCAGAGGTGACTTCTGTTGATTGAATGATAAAATATACAGCTTCTTAGTATAACAATATCCAGCTCCTAGCTCGAGATCTTGCGTCTGAATTGGGCAACTAATTTTATTGTATACGACCTTTCTATAAGACGTAGATATTCCTAGTAAAATTTCAATGTAAGTTGTGATATGGTCTCGTTGACAGTTTCCTTGTAAGTTTCATAGAAACAAAACGTGGGCCTCACAGCCGTAAATCATATGCTGTAAATCTTAGAGGTTGATTGAGAGATATATATGACTCAACGCCATTCGTTCTACCCATTATTTGGCGTAAACCGCAGACCTATACAAGTGACCGCTACTTTATATCGTATGATTGGTATCTTTATGTCTCTTGGATGTCACGTATTAGTTTGCCTCTTTCTCATAACCTAAGCCCGATAAAAAGAAACGGATTTCACTGCAGTAATAAGCCACACTGATACTATGATACGAATCAAATTGCTCAAGAAAGAAACAACTTGAAAATTTGTAACTCAGTGGAATTGGAGATCGTCAAATTGGAGACTTAGAATATGTAGATTAACGGTGTACCAGCTTCTCGCCTTGAGACTAAGGTTACTACCATCTTTAAATTGTCAAATGCAGGACAAAACCTCGAAAAATGTCGGACGTTTTGAAGAAATACTGGACACAATAAATATGAAGCAATTATTATTTTAATTAGGCACAATCGCGTTCGTTATGTACCTTTTTATCTAGTTGTGAAAGTTTTGGAGATGTTAAAGTAAAAATTTTACTTGTTGGTATGCGAGTTCTTACCAATGTTTTGTACTTTTCGCAATTTCGCGAACGGAGAGGAAACAGTCGAGTGTAATATATCGACAGTACCAGCAACCACGCACCCTAGTATTTAATAAATATGACAAAAAATACCGCTCGTGATCATAAAGTTTACCGTAAATAACACAAACAATGCAGATTTAGGTGTAGTAATGTTTTGCTCATTTTATTTTTAAAATGACGTACTTTTTCAAGAAAAAGACAAATGCCGACCTGACATTTGAATCGTACGTTTGAAGAAGGAAACAAATCCAAGAAGCTGTTTTGTGCAAAAATAACAAAAACTGTATAATATGTTTATTATTTATTGAAAGGAAACAATATTGCTATTGAATATTCAAAACGGTCTTCTGATACTTTCGTACTGCTCAGACAGTTTACAAGTATTGTATTTTTTCCTGCAGAATTAAAAAAAAGTTGGTGGATTTGTTTCCTTCTTCAAACTTATGGAAAAACGCCTGCTCATTTTAAAGTGCTGAGACGTAACAATGAAAAAATCGACCAGAGAATGAAGAAAAACGCAATAGTTATTTACAAGAAATGTATGTACAATGAACTCGAAAGTTACAAGTAGGGGCCTATGTAATAAATTCATTTTTTCCGTCTACACACTGACAGAATTTTCGCCCTACAAATGTTCAAAACTGCTTTTATTCCGTGACAGTTATAGCACTAGTTGCTATATGTAAACATCTGTTAACAATAGCAGTTAAAAATATCAGTGTATGAAAACGCATCTAAACGCGAGTTAGTTATTCCACGAGCGTCTAGCCGCAGGTCACTGGAATTAAAATGGCGGCACACTTGGAAACACTTACGGTACGACACAGAACTTTTGCCTAAACAGAACTTTTGAGTAAACAGTACTTTTGCGTATGCCCACCGCTAACAGGGGGCTGCGCCCCCCCGCGGCTAACGCCGCCCAGCTCCCTTCGGACGCACCCTTCCCCCCTTGCACACCTCGCTATCGCTCGGTGTGCATCCTGCCCTGGTGGGTTTATATACATCCTAGTTTTTAGTGGCATCTTTTAAAATTGTAAATCACAACTTTTATTAAATTTCCTTTCGTGTACTTACATAAAAAACGAAAAAAACTTTAATTTTCTTTAAAAAAAAATATGTAAAAGGTCAACGCCAGGGTTTGAACCCGGAATCTTTGGATTAGCTGTCTAACGTCTTGACCACAAGACCAAACTGCAGCTGGCGGATTGGGGGCTTCTCGCTGTTACTTATCGTTCAGGATAAGAGAGAGTGGGATACTTCCGCTTTAGTAAGCCGCCATTTTAATTCCAGTGACCTGTGTGTAGACGCAAGTGTTATTCCCGTCTGTGAAAAAGAAGTTTAAAACAATATTTTAGATTAACCAACTTACCTGTATCCTGTTACGTGTGCAGTAGAGATATGGACGAAGGTAGTTCAGTTCCTACCATAACTGTTGTAAAACTATTCTATGTAATTATCGGTGCTTGGATTTACTGGTGGAGAAGAAACAGTATATCAAAACACAATTAAATCAGAAAAGTATAAAGCGGTGGGTAGAGGGAAGCGTAATCGTTTCATGCTGAATTAGTATAACTTGTGACTACGACAGGAAGGCAAGATTTTTTTTTCATCTCTTCTCGCAGGGCTGGGCAGCCAAGTGAACCCCTTCCGGTAGGAATAGCCCACTCTCGCTTATCCTGAACGATAAGTAACAGCGAGAAGCGCTCCACCCGGCAGCTGTAGTTTGGGCTTGTGGTCAAGACGTCGGAAAGCTGATGTAAAGGTCAGGGGGTTCAAACCCTGGCGTTGAGTATTTACAGATTTTTTTAAAAGAAAATTAAAGTTATTTCGTTTTTTATCTAAATACACAAAAGGAAATTTAATAAAAGTTGTGATTTACAATTTTAAAAGATGTCACTAAAAACTAGGATATATATAAACCCACCAGGGCTGTGCAAGAGGGAGGGTCAGGGTGCGTCCCATTGGAGCTGGGCGGCTTCAGCCGCGGGGGGGGGCACAGCCCCCTGTTAGCGGTGGGCATACGCAAAAGTACTGTTTACTCAAAAGTTATGTGGCGTACCGGGAGTGTTTCCAAGTGTGCTCCGGAAGTTGCCAAAATGGCTGCCCAGCACTGCGCGTCGAGCTGAAAAAATATCTTGCGACAGACAGAGCTGAACCATCCTCGCGCATGCGCATTACTCCTTAACAGTAAATAGTACTTCCAAACAATTGCATCCAGTTGGCAATTTAGCGTGTTGATAGCATGTTCGAAAGCTAATGCAAATAACCCTGGATCGAAAACTGCTGTAGTTTTTCATTTTTTAATGAAAATAACGATTCTCTTTTTTTATATGTATAAACGAATTAGAAAATTTAATAAGATTAGAGAACAAACGCATGTGGAGGTTAGATAAGTCAGGTACGGTATTTGTTTTTATTGCACGCACAATTAACTTGTGTTTTCACAATGCACTCTAACTGTCAGAAGTCACAAGTGCCATGTAGTAGTGTCTCAAATACAAGGAACTCCTAT
>JAGDQP010007069.1:0-27418 GCA_022664845.1 Lepisma saccharinum
CAAGATCCTACTGTTCACATTGCACCATTTTTGCACATCATCTTGTAGATTTATTCTTTCGATAACCTCTTCTTTGAACAGTTTTCTTAGTTTCTCCTCTTTCAGTCTCCACTATCTAATTTTACGCCGGCCGAGCGTCCTGCGGCAGTAGGCCATCGGCTCGAAGTCCAAAGTTACTAGACTGGTCCATATAAAAGTAAAATTTTCCCAAGTTTTTTTTTTTTTTCTAAGTTTGCGCTCTCCATTTCGCGGCATTCTATTATTTCTACCTGCAAACTCCCAGTGCACACTCACCACTCTGTGTTGCGGGGCCACGCTTTCACCATTTATTATTTTGCAGTTCTTTATTTCCTTAAGATGTCTTCGGCACAAGTTGAAATCGATTTGACTTTCTTTTCCACTACTCTTGTAAATTAAAAGATGGTCCTTCTTCTTCTGGAAAAAAGGATTGAAAATCGCCACATCGAGTGTCGTTACAAAGTCTATTACTCTTCTTCTTCTTCTTCATTCCTATCTCCCACACCCCAGCCACCGTGAATTCTCTCAATGCTTTCTCTGCTTCTGCCTACTTGTCCATTCAAGTCGTCGCCCACAATTACTCTTTCCGCTGGGGGATATGGTCAAAATGTTCTCAGAATTCTATCTTTTCTTCTAACTCGCAGCCGACTCGCGGAGCACACACACACACTACATTGATCATTTCACTCATTCATATTCTGATACTCATCACTCTGTCATTCCTTCTATTCACACTTAGTACACTTTCTTCCAGATCTCTTGAAAGAACAATCCCTACGCCGTTCCTCCCATGTTCATTTGCTCCACTATACAGCCGCCTCGTAGCTCTCATGCCTTATTTCCTTTCCATCAAGTCTGCAATCTCTCTTCCTCTTCCATTCATCGTCCCAACATTTAGTGAAGCTATTCTGAGGCTCACGTGGACTTGCTTCTTTAACCGATCCCATCCTTGACTCGGTAGCCCTCGCTCATTTCTCACAGAAGCCGAGCGAAGCCACTGCGCGTCGCCTACGGGGTACGCCATAGCATTTTCCGAGGCTTCGTATGTGGTTTTGCCACGGCTTTCAAGACCGAGTTCGGTACCGGCACCGAGTTGGGCTGGGTCGCCCCCCAATGGCTGAGTTAGTTTTCAGCAGAACAATTTGTGTTAATACTAAATCAATAATTTTCTCTTCACACAGTAGCATAATATTGATTTTAGGGTTCATGCTTTTATCTAGATAATATTTTGTTCCAATGTATTCCGCGCGCCATTGCCATACAAAAATGCCCATTATATAGTTTCTTTCATGCACAAAATTGCTTTCAAATATATCAAAATGTTCAACGTAAAATAGACTATATGACTGAAGACACCTTTGACCAATGTCACCTCATTTTGTATGTTGAATGTGTGTATTTCTATCAGTGATCATAGTGATCCCAAACCACGTGGTGAGAATGGACACCACATTTCTTATTACCAGTAGACAATATATTTCTTCTTAGTAATTTATACTGGAAAGTAAAAAAATTGAAAAAAAAAAAACGTAGTCACTCCTGAACATGGTAATTCTTGTTTACAATATTCTCTTGGTACAGTGCAGTGCACTTGTACATTGTACCTCACACCTGTAAGAGTTGTTCGGGTTGCATCCAATTAAATCAAGTAAACGAGATTTATTTTGACGAGTCATTATGGACGAACAGGTGGAGAAACTTCATGCAATTTCCAGTGCAAAGCGTAGTTCACCTAATGGCTTTCAGCAGATTGTTTTTTGAAAATGTGGTTCTTTCAGTGTTTTTTTTTTTTTTTGTTAGGCGAAATTGTTGAAGTAAATCATTGTTGTTTTTTTTTTCTTTATTTCAGGAGCCAGTTCCCTCATGAGATCCGCAGTAAGTGTGATCCTGTCCAGCCCACCGCCAGACACTACCATGTCATATCCTGATTACCAGCAAAATGCTCACGATCATCAAGCGCTCCTCGTGCTGGTCAGGCACATCGGTAAGTTTATATATATATATATATATATATATATATATATATTGACAATCTGGGACAAAGAGTGGATTGGGTTTGTGTGGTTTTTGACATCGTGTCACACTATATTGAAGATGTATTGTCGTACATATGTCTGTTTTTTTCCTTCTTAGAAAATACATTTAATGTGCAATATTATTATCTTTGGATGTTTTAGAGGGTGGTCCAGGTTTTCTTTACTCCCAACTGTACAATAGAAGGACAAGCAAATTGGTATATTAGTTTTCAAATGGAAGTAAAAGCTTTATTTAATTATCAGGAATGCAGGAGAACATATGGCAACGAATAACATGTAGATCATTCTTTGAAGAACATATAGAAATGCCCTTATGTTGGACGTAATTATCGATTTAAGCATTGAAGTAGCTCTAAAAGGTATTTCTGTGTCTTTTTGTAATGCAGCAATTTATAATCTTCCTGTTGGATTTTTATATTCTTGTATCTAAATTTCCCTGTAGGATGATTTTCTTTCATCATCACTAGTATCCGAAGCTGTATCCGTCATAAACTGGGCCTGCTATTCCAGAGGTTCCACAATTTCAACTCTTGTACTTTCTAACAAATCTCGTGGAGAGAAAACTGACATTTTCTTACCTGTTGGTGTGCCGCTAATTCTCTCATATATTAAACAATAAACACAAACCAATAAGCAAAGTCGTGATATGTTTCGCGAGTCTGTGCACTCGCATTTTCAAACAATGGAAAAATTAAAAGGATATACGGTAGGGTACGGTCTTTGACCTATGCTGTTACTTGTGAATGTCAAGAACAATTCGTAGGTCAAACTAAACGCAAAGTTTCGGTTAGGGTAAACGACCACGTTCGTGATGCCAAACATCCACACACCACTTCAGGTTTATCCCAACACCTCAGAAACACAACATAGCATTACTGATGTTACCCATCGTACATAAAACAAATTCATCGGTTGAAAGAAACATATGCGAAAGTGCATATATTCTAAAGTTCAAACCCAAAATTAATTATCGATACAGAACCAATGGACAAGGGTTGGATTCCAATACTAAATAAAACTCGATTGTCACAGATAACATGTGATTTATTCGTGTCATTCGGTCAAAACATTCAATAGTTTTTGTTTTTTTTGTTACTGTTGTCATTTTATTGTTGTGTATTTATTATTTTCCCACCTTCATACAAATACAAGCACAGAAGTGACGTCACAGTCTAGCAACATTGGTCTTATCCTCTATCTGGTGCTTCCAACGAACAGTTCAGCGTTCTTAACCTTACTCACAATATTACCCTACCATATACCCTTTTACTTTTCCCATTGTTTGAAAATGCAAGCGCACAGACTCGCGAAATATATCACGATTTTGTTTATTGGTTTGTGCTTAATATGAGAAGAGAATTAGCTGCCGGCCGTGCGGTCTGCGGCGGTAGGCCAACGGTTCGAAGGTCCTGGATTCGAGTCCCGGCAGGAGCGTGGGTGTGGATTTTAATGTCTAAGGGGCAAATCGTGACGGGCCGAAGTCCAAAGTTACTAGACTGGCCCATATAAAAATAAAGTTTAAAGGAGAGAATGAGCTGCACACCAACAGCTAAGAAAATCTACTTCCTTTTACTCTTTGTAGACTCTTACTGCTTCAGTTCATGTTTATGGACTGTACTGTACGAAACTGACTTGAGTGGTGTATTGAGCCCTTCAGTGTTTACAGGCTAGTGTCGTCACCTCCCATTAATAGTTCTCCAAATTCTTTTTCCCCACTGTCAGCCAAAACTTACAAGATACACTTGTCTATTGAATGAAGTTCGGAAGACTGTCAAATAACCTTGTTTCACATAGATCATCGCTGGAGGAATCTACTAGGTCGACCACATAATAGTAAATTGTTCTAGAATTAGTTTTTTTTTCTGAAGAAGAAAAATGTCAAAAAGGAGAAATGTTTGCACGCCCTTTCTATAACCTATTTAGAAATAATATTCTGTCGAAGACGGAAGATCTTCCTATAAGTTCAACCATCCATTCTTTCAGGTCCTCCTCATCCATTTCTTGGTCTCCATATTTACTTTTTAATACTGTAAACTAGTGTTTTTTTTTTCTCTCTCTCTTTGGTTATGTTCCATGACCAGGGCCCCGCACATTTCGCGTGATTTTTGGTCAAAAGCGTTTTTCAAGATAGATAAAATGACGTTTTCCATTGTGTTACTTTATACTAAAAGCAGATACAAGTAACACACTAAAACAAACACTTATTGCATATTTCTGAACACTTACCTAAATCCTTTCTAAGTGGATATATTTGGCTATAAATTGAGTTTATGAATTTCAACAGACGTTCCCCTCACTATCGTTGGCCCGGAGCGAGCATCCAACGTGTCTCAGTGATTGACGTTCTCCTATTAGTTACTGTAACTTGTATTGCGGAAACATTCTTTCAACATCAGTACTACTTGTTGTGGATATATACTTCAGTAGGTGAAGTGAATAAAAAGAAGCAAATACTCGAAAGTGTTTACTCGCGAGTAAAGTATTCTGTCGCCTGAGGGGAATAAAAGTTGGCTTTTACTTCTTCTTGCGTTAATTCAGAGTTTACTTGCAAATTATTTTTATTTACTCTTATTTAAGTAAATGCTTCTAAGTTCCCAACCTTTACTTACCACAGAAGCAGTTACTTACAAAGCACAAGTCATTACTCCTGATGGAAAGTATACTCTGTTTTTTTTCTTCACGTAATTCCAAGTATTTACTTAACAATAGGCAAGTATGAGCATTTACTCGTTTTTATTCACTTCACCCATTGTATTAGAGTTAGTATCGACTCTAGGATCTAGACACCATACCAAGCAGAGATGTGGTGGTTGATAATAACAATGATAGAATAAAATAATAATGATAAAGTGATTTGATTTGATTTGATTACGGATGATTTAATTATGAAGAGAGCGAGCACATAGTTACTAAGCAACAGTTGTTGCCCATAGCAACCATGATAACGTTATGCTGACTTCAAGCGATATGTGCTAATGTTGGATGGGGATGTTATAATGAGAACCTACAACTTTAGTATCTAGTGATTATAGTAATCAATAAATGGATTACAGTTAAGTGAGGGATAGTTGGAGTAGAACTATGGTTAAGATTTTCAATGAGATCATTATTAAACCGTAAACTAAACAGTAATGATCTTATGGTTGTAGTAATTAGAAGGTAACGTGGAAATTTGAGCTAGTCTAAAGACACTGGATTCCTAACTACTGTAAATATTCGTTTTGTTACAAATAAGTGTTTTATATTCAGGTTAGGTTGAGTTCTGGTGTCACTTAAATTTGGAACAAGCATTTCAGTATAATTTAATGAGAAGAACATCCGGTTTCTGTTAAACGCATCCGATTAAACTATTGGTAAACGCTCCTGCCAGAAACCTTGTTCCACCCTCGCAGTAGTACCACCCAGCAGTTATCGAACATCATAGTTTAGCACGAGACAGAACTGTAGGAGACCAACGCCATCGAATCGCGACCTGAAGCCCATAATAAAGAAGACTTTGAAACACATCACAAGCCGGATTGAACCCCCTACAAGTGAAGGCGTTGCAGATTCAAAGTCTGGGACACCTGAAAGACAAAAGCGCTTACTTTATGTTAAGGTTTCCAGCAGTCACCTTCTGTGTTGCCAACTTAACGAAAGTTGATCTATTCATGGAAAATTCAAACGGTTCACTTTCACTCCAAGAAAAGAGCGCAGCAGAGGAAGAGAGCGAGTGTAAACATTAACGGAGGAAGTGTGATTGAATGTTTCTTTAAGCTAGTCTGTAACAGTGATTTGTGCTTCCTCGTACCTTTACACTTGACTTCCGGGGTAGGATTAATGTCAGTTTTAGTAAGAATACACTCACGTGTTAAAATAATGTTTTTGTTGGTTTAGTGCCTGTAATTTACTGTTCTAATCCGAGGGAGTATTATTTGTGATCTTTTGCTGAGAAGGATAATACAAAACTAATAATGAATTCATCGGATGATGATAGCTCCGGCGAAAAGTAAATTGTTTCAGAAAGTGAAAGAAATGATGTAGCAGAATCAGTTGCAGCACGACTAAGAAATTCATGCGCCGAACATCAAATGAAAATATGTTCAACTTATACAACTGAAGGACACTGAAAACTGCGAATGATTATTCCAAGTGTACATTATTCTATTGTACGAGGGTAAGTAACAAAATGAAATATTTTCAAATTGCTGCAATGTGTAATTCTGTTGTGAATATAAATCGTTGCACTGATCATTTATTTAGGCAAGTGTCGGTGTAAGTGGCATCACAGCCGTGTAGCGCTAGTAGTTAACGCTCTCGTGCGGCGGTGAGTCATTCGAGTGCCAAGTGGGTAAGATTGTAAAGGCATCCTATTTGTGGAATTTCTGCCCCAGGGTCACACTGTCACTGCAGCCACGTATTTCAGAACCCTGACGAAGTTACGGTCAGCCATTCGCAGGAAACGTCCAGGTGCCTTGAGAGATGGAGTTCTTTTTTGGATGACAACGCTCGTCCACACACTGCGAATTCCACAGTGGATCACATACGGTTCCTAGGCTGGGCGTGACTAGAACATCCGCCGTACAGTCCCAATTTGGCACCATCCAACTTTCATCTCTTCGGCCCACTGAAGAATCACCTGGTTGGTCACTGGTTTCAGGATATGGAGGAGGTCCGTCGAAAGGAACTAGCCGGCTACGACACCAACCAAAAAACTTCTTCGTTACAGGCTTTGAGGGACTCGTGAAACGCTGGGACGAGTGCCTAAATGTTCGTAGAGACTACGTTGAAAAATAACCAAATTTCATCAGGTAACTATTTCAGCTTTTATTTCTGTTCCATTTTGCGATTTAGCTATATATTGACTTACCCTCGTATTATGAGAAATGAAACTTATTATATTTCTTTCCAGATTTTCTTCTCAATGCAAAATGCTTTATTTTTTGTAGCATTATTTGAACAATTTATCCAAGAAAAGTTTCGATTTGTTTCCGAACCAACCTAATTTAACTATATGTGGTGAATCCAGAGAGGGGGCACGCTCCTCTATTGGTATGCTACTGTTAACTAAGTTATTGAAAGAAAGGCATTATTACGCAGGAGCCTAAAATCTGAACTTTCTACCTACTTTACGTTCATGGTGCATTAGTTATGAAATAGGCATTGGAAAAACTGAAACAGTATACAATTTACACATATCACAGGAGTCTTCATATAACTCAAGTATTATGCACAGGGCTCGAAAAATCCTTGGCGTCAGGTTGCCATGTTTACTGGAAATACGAGTCTGGTGCCTATTTTTTTTTTTTTTCGTTAGTATTCCCAACTTTTTTTCTGCCGGTAGTTCCGATTTTTATTTGCTTGGATGGATTAACAACAAAGTTCAAAGTTTCCAATTTTCCTTGAACCTCAAATATATTTAATTGCGTCGATATACGAGTGTTGTCCGTTTACATCTCTTGTATACCCAAACGTCAACCAGAGAATTACAGAACAGCCGTGTGCTTTGCAAAACTTCACTTATGTTGCCTTCAATTGCTGTAATCTTCGAGGCCTGTACAAAAATAAGCGTGTACTTTTTATGCCAGTAAATATAATTTAAGGCCAAAACATGTATCAGATTGTATTATTGTGGTGCATACGTCAAAAGGAAATTTTTCGAGCTCTGAAATGCATATCGTATGTACAGTCAGCGTCGAACGTGTGGACTCAGTCGTGAAATTTCTTCTTCCAATAAATTTGAATTGGATTGACAAATTTGAGTGCAGTTTTCTGTAAGGTAAAGAGAGTGTGATTTTCTGTAAGTTGCAAAAACTACTCAAATCTGTCTATCCGATTAAAAGTTACTTGGGGAAGAAATTTTACCACTGAGTACTAACTTTTGGCGCTGACTGTACATAGCTAACGTTGCATCCATCATTTTACTTGTTATTTCATATTGAACACGTAACGAATCATCACCGATGATCCGCGCATTTAAGGAAGAAAATTTCGTATGTAGTTATTTTTTCATAATGTTATTCAGTTTCTGTTCCTTAGGTTATTGAAAAGACAGTTGTGAATCAGACTCGAGCTTAGTGGGGTGGGTGTGTTTTAACGTATTTAATACAAAAGAAAATAAATCTTAGTGAATATGGATCCTGACATGCATAGGTTTTCAAAGCCTAGAGTTGCTTCCTAGGTAGATGCAAAGTCCTTGCACATGTCGTGAAAATCGAGAATATTAATTTGTGTGTATAAAATCCTGAGGTGAAAACAAAATTGTAGCTGAAATGGTAGTGTCTTATCTGTGGTGTTGAAAAGTATGCAACGAAATTCTACTCTGTGATGTAGTAATACCTTAGTATAATGGATAGCTATTTTATTTGTTATAACCCATTGAGTTTTGCAATCAGAATTTCCCATTTGCTTGAAGTTGATGCCAATACATGTTTACAAGATATTTTCTTTCTTTTTTTTTGTTTATACATGTAGAATTCGCTCACGCATGTTGTCAATCGAATTCAGATATAAGGTATTTGCATTAGTTGTGGAAAGTGTGTAAAGCTTGCTTATAGCTAATTTCTAATTTGATTTGTTTATTCTAGGACAACAGTTAAGGCAGAAAAGCTTTAACAAAGTCTTTGAGAGGATCTCCCGCCTCAACCATGTGAAAGTATGTGATTCTCAAGGAGCGACGAGGGGAGTGTGGGCGCGTTATGTGAAGAGCTATCCTGTTGAAAACAATGATTGGGGAGATTTCCAGACGCATCGGAAGGTTCTCGGGCTTATATGCATTGGTAAGAGCATTCCTTCTTTTGTGTATTACTTTGAGTTTTTCATTGGTTAAGATGCAATCTGTAAGTGTGCAGGGATAGTGCAGTTTGAATCCAAATCTCCGAAGGTTGATCACACTTTAGGCGCTTCGGCCACTCCTTAAAGCTGACTCGCAGCAGATACCGTTCACATCTGCTTTGATTAGCCGTGAGCCGACAACATTTCGACTTTCTTAAATGATCTCAAGTATGATAAATTTCTTTTGTCTTAAGGTCATGATGTCGATCATTGGTGAAACATTTTAGGCAACTTTATTTACAAATAGCTAGAAATGGAGTACCATTCAGTCACCCAAGAACATACAGCTTTGGTATAAATACAGAAGCTGAATGTTGCAAAAATCTTTCAAGCAATTGTTTCTTGTTCCCATTGTTCATTATGATCTTGAAGTACAATGAGAATTATTAATGCCGTTCACTGTCACAAGTTTCAAGCTTCTGAATCATTGCTTGACAAGTGAATTAAAAGAATGTTAATGCATCTTTTAAGGAGACACAAATGCACTTTGTGATGTCCTTTCATTACGATGTAGCAAACTGTTATACTCGAAAACACTAATTGAGGACTATGTTTTACATCCTACATCGAACATAATGAAGATAAAATAGTTCAAAGTTGTTGAAATGAGTACTCGTTGTAGACCACTGAAACAGCGACCGTAGTCTAGTCCAGAATGCGGCAATGGGGTGGATGGACTCAGTGAGATAAAAGGACCTTAACTACATCAGTTCTTTTAAATCTTGAAACTTTCTTTATATTGGCAGCTATGGCCCAAGCGGACACACTTCCGAGGGAAGGGAGCAGTTAGGGTCTTATAATCTAGGTACCATCCCGGTATAATCTTGCTGAAACTGATGAAAACTCTAGAACACCTCAGTGACACTACGGCAGGACTTATATACATGCTCCCTCGTTGCCAATCCGAAGTTCTCAGACGTAATGAAGCATTTTGTAGGCATAATTCAGTGCACGTAGAGAAGGATGATTCATGCTCTTTCCTTTGTAGCAGAAATCCTTCCCTGTGTTCGTGGCAGTACTTGGTACCACTTATAACACTCGATTTCGCGGAATAAGCTATCCTTATCATCAGGTATAATGGAAGATAAGGTTAGGGAAAAGTGGACGGGTGTGGTGGTAGTTCAAAGCAATATGGTAAAAAAGTAAACATCGAAGATGGCGGAAGTCAGTCAGCAGATTTTCCAGTGTTGCCAGTGGAAACGCTCATCCGAGTGCGTAGTGTTATGTGTTGTACTAATCAGTACCATGACATTTGGAAAGGATTGCTACTACAAAGCTAAGAGCATTTTGTGTGCGTTCACAGAAACTCTCTGATTCGTAATTTTTATATAAGATATGTCGTACCCTCAGAATAATACAATCGTAACCAAATAAAATCAAGTTCTACAGTTCAGCCAAGAAATCTATTTATACATCTTTAAAACGTTAATTATTTCTGCTTTTTGAAGCTATAACTTCCTTAAAAATAAAAGTTATATAAAAAAATGCAATTAAAATGAAAGACATTTAAAAACTAGTACACCGAAAAGTATCGTGTTTGCATCATGTATCCACAGGTGGGAGTACAAATTTGATATTTAAATACGAGGTAGCAGACAAACTGAAGTATAGGCAACGACATGTTGAGAGCAGTGCTTACATTGTTCATTCTGAGATATTTTAAGATCAATTTTGAGTAACGACAATATTTTTCTGTAGGTGCAATATGATTGGGTATTTTCTGTCCATGGAGATCTCTCTTTATCTTTTATTGTCTTTGCTAAAATATTCATGTTCATTGGTATACCTTGTATATAGGCTGTAAAGTTAATTTATTGCAAATGACATCAAGGTTTTTCTGTAAATACATTTTATGCGATTTAGTTCATCATGTCTTTTTTAATTTCCTTTATATACATTCTGTTAAATACTGTATTTCATTTCAGGAAAATGTAACTCTCAACAGGAATTAAATGAGCTGTGTCGTATTCATGAATCTCTCAAAGTGAAATACTCTTCAACTCTCTTCGATTCCCGTTGTGTGATATTTGGCCTCTACCCAGATGGCACACCGTGCACTCCCATCACAGGTTCTACTCCTGATCTGTCACCGGAATCAGGCAGCGGACCTTCCAGCTTACCGCCAGTGGACTCAGATAGTGGTGTGTATGAGCAAACGGTACCTCCACCTGTTCCCCACGAGGTTCAGGACTCGAATGAAGAACTTGGTGATAAATTGTTTGTGGAAGAGATTCCAGTGATGCCTACGAGTGGCCAGAGGATGATATGCGAAGAGTCTGTAGCTGGAAGAAGATTACCAAGCAGTTCATCTAGTGGTAGCAGTAGTTCCCCAGTTAGTGATAGAGCACCCACGTCTCCCTTATCCAGTGTAGACCAAAGTCCTGACTCCCCCACTAGTAGCAATACAGAGAGTTTCTCTCCGTCTGCGGAAGCGTCGAAAACAATAGCAAGTGCTCCAACAGAAAATAGTTCTAATAGTTGTAGTAGTGCTAACGGTGGTGTATCTGAAAGTTCAGTGAACGGTGGTGTACTTCCTCCCCCTCCTAGTGTGAAATCAGTGACTCCTGAACCAATATCAAACGGTTCCCTGTCCTCGCCTAGCTCAAAACAGTCTTCTCTAAGTAACGTAGCTCCGTACACAACACCATCAAACTTCAAAACAAGGGCATTATATTATCCGAATGCAGATATGTGTGAGGATTTAGAATCCGATTTACAGGAATTTCTTTCTTCTTTATTTTGGATATTAGAATCGAAAAGGTTGGAACGCAGTCGAGAGAAAGTGGAACGAGTGTCCCTTATATATGCTCCTTTCGAAAGGAAAGACTTCGTAGGCCTGGATTTAGATTCGAGGACTAATCGAAAAAAGTGTGTAGGACGAATGAAAAAACATCTGGGAGACTTGTCTCTGCAGGCAGGTTTGCCAGGTGAAGCCATCAACTATTACGTATCAGCTGTAGACATTCTTAAATCAGTTAATGATTGGCTCTGGCTGGGAGGTAAGTGTGCATTTTCAATTTTGTGCATTTTAAATGTGATTCTATATCTTAGTGACCTCAGTTCAAACCACGTTACCATTCCTTTTATTTTATGTTTCCTTGTATATGCAAACAAGCTCTGTAGTGATGAAAATAACCTTATTACTTTTAGTTATTTAGATACTTGCTTTTATATTTCTTTTGTGTATAAGATATCGAAAACCTCAAGTATCTCCACTTCCCACATTTTCTTGTCATTTTGGTACACAGGTATACGTTAATTACGTAATGAATAATTAATTACTAGCAGGGAATATTTGATTCTTTTTACATTTAAATTTTACCACCGTAAACAAATAAACATTATTGCTAATTATAAGCAAGTGAATAGAAAATAACATTTTTTTTTTTTGAGGTGGGGGTTGGGCATCTATCAATCAAGTGTAACAGGTTGATAAAGAATTCCAGAAATTTCAGCGAATATGTGGAGGGAACGAATGGTTGTTTGTGCTTCTACTGTACAAAATTTAAGGAAAAGCAGTAACTCGACCATATTCTTCTCTTAGTGGTGTTTTAAATGTTGCTAATGAAAGTTCAATTCTTTTCTCTCGCGATTTCCTTCTGCGTGCTTCGGTTAAATAATCATCAAAGCTGGAACATTATTTTCAGGATGCGAGATTCCCCAGCTTCGGAAACCACTTCACCTTCTTGGTTAAAATGCATGATTTATATGTTGGTATGTGTAAACACGTGTAAAAGTCGTGCTGTTACCGCCCATAAAATTCATTTTATCTTTTATCTTTATGTGTAAAAGTCAAGGGTACAGTAACAGCATTAACACATTTTCTCTTGCCCAGGAATTCTAAAATCCCCCTGCTTTCCCCATTATTTCGCGTGCTGATTTGTCTCTATTTCAAGTAAATATTAATTGATAATAAACTTCTTGTTGTCCTCCTTGTTTATCAACTATGATTCAATGAAGCTTTTACCACTGTCTTCCCTTTGCAGCCTTCCTCGTCCATGTTGTTACAGCAAACCTCCCCGTCCCTCCCTCCCGCTTCCTTAGTTCCTCTTATTCATTCATTGTTCGAAACTCTGTTAAAGATTTCGTTAATCTTCCATTATTTTACCCTGCCATGTGCTCTGGCTATCACCAGTTCTATTTGTTTAATGTATGAAATTATGTTCTGGGCATCAGTTTCATACCTCACCAATAATATATATATATAAATATTTTGGTCTGTGTTATAGAAATTGTAAATCTAGTTTTTTCATTTCATTTTCGAGGTGTTTTGTAGTGAAATTCTAGATTTCACACTCAAGGTTAAAACTGAGATGAAACGTTTATCGAAAGCCTTTCTTTTCGGACAAAATAACATAGTGCTCATGTTTAACCTAAAATGACAAGTGTTTCGATGTTGTAGACGACAGTTGCCACTTGTCAATAACTCCCTTAAAGTATCGTTTCCATCACGGCTTTCGATATGTCATTAGATTCCGTGTAAAGGTAGGTGTACAAGTATTGGCATGGCTGAAAGACATCAGCACTGCTGTCCAAGAACGTGCCTAAGACCCCCCCCCCAAAAAAAAAAAACAAAAAACAATTCGATATCAGAACTATCCGTGAAACACAGTGCAACATCTCATATTATCCAGAAACGAAATCCACACATGTATACAAACTATATACATACACAGCATGTCGGAAAAATAACGAAACTTTTTTTAATTTACAAAAAAACTACTAATGCTATCTTACTTCTCGGCGCTACAGCCCTGGGTAAGCTTTGGCCTCCTCGACAATCTGCCTCCATTCCTTTCTGTTTCTCATTTTACCTTTCCATCCCTTCACTTTCATGGTCCTCAGGTCCTTCGTTACATCATCCATCCATCTTAATCTAGTCCGTCCTTTTCTTCTACCATGAACAGTCTTCCTTTGCAAACTTTCTTTGGCATTGCTGTGTCCGCCATTCTTTCCACGTGACCTAGCCACTGTATTCTCTGTGCTTTTATGAATCTAACTATGTTTTCCTTTTTGATTATGGAATCAAGCTCGTCGTTGTACCTTATTCTCCATCTCCCTCTTCCTTTACTGGCCCAAATATCCTTTTTAGCACCTTCCGTTCAAATGTCCTTAGATTCTTCTCTTCTTTTGTTGTTAGTAGGCTACCCAGATTTCTGCACCATATGTTACCACTGGTCTAACTAGTGTTTTGTAGATGAATATTTTCGCTGTTTTGGATATTAATTTACTTTTGAATACCTTCATATGGGCATAATATGTTCTACTTCCGTGCAGTATTCTATCTTTATGTAGGTACTTATTCTATTGCTTCTGTCGATTATATTCACTAGGTATCTTAACTTCATTACTCCCTCGAATTCCTTTTCGATGATCAGATTTATGACCTTTTCAGTTCCTGGTGATCCTATTTCCATATATGTTGTTTTTGATACATTTATCTAAAGTCCTACTGCTCTTTCTTGTGTTACCGATTCTTTATACACCTGTACTAATCTTTCTTTTAATCTAGTAATAATGGTTATGTCATCAGCATAGGCGCATATTTGGCAGGTTTTTGTGAATATTGTTGCTCTCTGATCGATGTCTTTAACTGCATAGTGTAGAGCCAATATAAACAATGTTGTTGATAGGGCATCCTCCTGTTTCAGTCCTTGATTAAAGTTGATGGTGTCTGTTAACTTGTTTATTAACTGTCTGTTAGCTTGGGGATTATCCATAATCATTGTAACTAGTCTACTTAATTTCGGTGGAATCCCCATATCCTTTAATGCTTCATGTAGTTTCCTCCGGATTATGCTGTCGAATGCTTCTCTGAAGTCTATGAACAAAATATGCAGTTCCGACCCATGCTCAATATGCTTTTCCAATAACTGCTTGATTACGAAGATCTGATCTGTTGTACTTTTATTTTTCCGGAAACCATATTGGTATTCGCCTATTGTTTCCTCCGCTATCTTGCTGAGTCTATTGTTCAGAATATTGGAGAAAAGCTGTATTCAGGAGGAAAATGCCTCTGTAGTAGTTTGAGCATTCTAGCTTATCTCCTTTCTTCCACATTGGGCAGCTGATTCCACTATTCCAGGTATTTGGCATAGTTTCCGTTTCCCAGATTTATTGAATTCACTTAGTTAAAGCTTTTACTATTACCTCTCCCAGTTTTTATCAGCTCGGTTGTGATGTTATCATCCCGAGGAACTTTGTTATTCTTCATTCTCTGTATGACCTTTGTTACTTCTTCCTTTGTTTATGGGGGGAGGGGTGCTATATGTGTCATCATCTTCCTGTTGTTCCTTCAATTGTCCTAGTTGGTCTAACTCGTCTTCCTCTTGCTTTTCCTGCTCATTTAACAGCTCTGTAAAGTATTCTTCCCATCTCCGCGAAACTTCCCTTTCCTCTGTTATTATTTCCCCATCCTTAGTTTTGCAGTTTTCTACTCTAGTTTGGTATGTGTTGTTTACTCTGTTGATGGCTCTATAAAATTATCTCCTCTCATTCTGTTTCTCTAGTGCCTCGATTTCTTCGATTTGTTTGTTGAGATAGTCTTTCTTCTCCTTTCTACAAGTTTTGTTGGCTTTTCTTCTCATTTCGTGACAATGTACGCAGTTCGCCCTTGTTTCTCTTAGTAGCATCTTCTCTCTTGCTTTGTTCTTTTCTCGGATTCTGTTAGCGCATTCATCGTCAAACCATGTTAGCGCTCTTCTTTTCTCTTCCTTCTCCGATTACTTCTTTCGCTGCCTCTTGTTATACCTCTTGCTATTTTACTGCATTCTGTTTCCACTTTTGCTTTTCGATGACCTGTGTGGTGGTCTCTCTTTTCTTCCGTTTTGTTATTCTGGAGTCGGCGCTGATATTCTGCGTGGGTTTCCTTGTGTTTTAGTTTTTCTGTATCCCACTTTTTAGTTGGTTTTTTTCCTACCCAGTCCTTGGCACCATTGTTATCCTTCCCTGCAGTTTTACTTTGACCAAATAGTGATCAGAATCGCAGTTACGCCCTCTACAACTGCGAATATCTGTAATTGATGTGGCATGTCTTTTCTGTATCAAAACATGATCTATTTGGTTTACGTCTCCTGTTCAGGATATTCGCCATGTTCCCAGATGCATATTCTAATGTTGGAATGTGGTGCTCCTAATAACCATGTTATTACTTTCTGCGAATTGTGGTAGTTTATTTCTGTTTCAGTTTGTTTCATTGTGTAAAGTAAACTTCCCTGCTACGAGTACGTTCTTTAGGTTGTCTTCTCTTCCGATTTTGGCATTAAAATCTCCCATAACTATCAATTCGTACGAAGGTATCTTCTGGCATGCCCTTTCCAGTTCGTCATAAAATCCATCTTTTAGGGCTTTATCTTCCGTGGGTTCATGTGTAGTAATTATTGTTATATTGCTGAATTTTCCTTTAAGCCTAATCCTTTATAATCTGTCATTTATAGCTTCATATCCTATCATACACTCCCTCATTTTCTCGGTCATTATAAGTCCCGTTCCTAGGTGTCTTGGCTTTCCTTCCGGGCCACTGTATACTAATGTGTATTCCTTTTTTCTATTCTACCGCTACCCTGTCATCTTATCTCCTGGAGCGTTGTTGAATCCATTTTGTACTGTAACATCTGATTTGCTATTTCTTGTATTCTTCTGGGTTGTTTCATTGTTTGTATGTCCATGTTGCTAGTGTGGTGCAAATATTTCTCACTCCTTTCCGTTGGCCTTGTTCTCGCTTTTGTCGTTCTTGTAATCCATCTATCCGAGGCTGATTTTAAGGTTTCGTAACTTGTGTTCTTTTTTTTTTTTTCTAAGGTGAGGTTGTTGGCCTCACGCCCAACCTCCAACCTGGAGGACCAGGTAATTTTTCTGTCGGGGTTTTCTTCCCTTAGACTTTGTAGATCCCTCTACCAACTGCAAGACAGCAGTGCTGGTTTTAGTCCGCCGCGGTCACTTCCGGTGCCCACCATATCTGATAGGAATTCCCCGATCCGCCACCTGGGGAGGCGCCTAGTGGGAGTACAACAACTCCCGCAGGACTAATGCCATCTATTGAAACAATATATAATCTGAAAGATCTCCTCTACAAAACGAGACCACCATCATTAGACTCGATCAACGGATTGTCAAGTTATAGCGCTTGAAGTGGCAGTACCTTTTGTCACCTCGTCACACAACCACGATGGAGCAATATGAAATTTTGTTTCAGGCTCCGTAAAACTTTTACAGAAACGTTTGAATTGATGAAATAAGTTTATGGTGGTGATTGCTTATCCCGTACATGTGTGTTCGAGTGCTACAAGCGATTCCAGGACGGTCATGATGCTTTGGAAGACGACCCAAAGGCAGGTCGGCCAAAAAACAAAAATCGCCTACGATGCGAATTTGACTGTGAGATGGATAGTGGAGGAATTAAATACGACCAAAGACATGATTAACAAAATTTTAATCAAAGGATTTAAACAAACTGAAAGTCTGTGCTCGATTTGTTCCTCACGCCTTGAATGAGGACCAAGAAATTGCTAGCTGTTCGTGAGTTTTTGGCGAGAAAACAAGTCTTTATGCTTCAGCATCCTCCGTATTCGCCTGATTTATCTCCGTTTGACTATTTCCTGTTCCCGAAACTCACTGACCATGAAAGGAACATTTTATGACAATGTTACACAAGTCCAAGAAGCCGTGACGAGGATCATTGAGACGATTCCGAAAAGTGACATAAAAATATCTGTTCTAGCATTGGTTGAATGTGCCCAGCGGTGTATTGATGCATAAGGGGATGTATTTTGAATAGGAAAAAAAAAAAAAAAAAAAATCGTTTTGGAAAAATAACTACTTTTTTTTCTAATTTAAAAAGTTCCCTTATTTTTCCGACATACTGTGTATATAAAACACTAAGAAAAAAAAGCCGAGGATGCAAATAAATGAACTTTGACTTTTGATTTTACTCTGTTGCAACCCAGTATCTCTTTTAAGTTCCAAAATATATCATAATACAATAATTAGGTACCACATAGTTACTGGCACAAAATAAGTTGTCAGAAAATTCCGACACCAACAATACAGATAGTAATTATTATTATTTTCGTTATGGATGAACCTGCTTGGTTCATGGTGTCTTCGGATCAGCAGTGAGTAGGCACACAGGTTTTGAGATCTGATGTCGACCATACTGACTCAGGTTTTCCTCATCAGTTTCACCAGACGAATGCTGATATGGTAATTACACGGAGTGGCGTGGCTAAGTAGTAGAGTGTTCGCTTAGCATTCGGGAAGCTCTTGAATCGATCCCAGCGGCCGACCATCGTCACTTGGGTTTTTCCAGAGTATTTCCTCAGTCATACCCGGCAAATACTGGGGCGGTACCTAAACCGGTAAACTAGGCCATGCTGTCTACCTTCTAACATCCTCTCCCCCACTTTAGCCCAGCCTAAATGCCTTAAAATAAATTCAAATTCAATTCACTTAGACAAATTCCGTTGCCGTTATCGTCCCCAGCCGCTAGAAGAGTTGTCGCTGAGGGACGTGATCTCTCAGTGTGTGACAGATTTAGACCATAGCTCCCTGTTCGGCCCATAAACATAGAAAATAAAATCAGTTACATTTTTACTTTTGAGTAATATTTACTAGTTTACCTTTATAACCACATTGCGTACAATATGTCGTTAAATATGGGTGCATCCATATTATACCTGACTTTCGTGTAACCAGTTTTACAGAAGCAATCATTATCGTGTGGTTGTTTTTCACTTTACGTCTCGTTTTCCCTGAGGATGTATTATGTGTGATAAGGCGAGCAGTTCTAAAAGTAATGCAAATGGAGTGGAATTATTTATCGTTACACTACATTACATATCCGGGGTTAATAATGTTGCTTAATACTTTTCATGTGAACAATTAGTTTCTTACTGTTGCAATTACTGTAAGATTTTTAATTAAAATCGTCAATAAGAAAATGAAAATTGAAGAAAACGACAATGTTGTTGTCATACCACGTGTCAACATTTTAATTAAAATAAATTTACTTATAAAACACCTAGAGTACGTCGAAAGAATGTAAAATTATCAATTTTTGGTCCAGTCTACTGAGCTTCATCGGGAGGGTTCAAAAGGCAAAAAAAAAAAAAATCTTAGTCTGTTCCCGACCTCTCTCGTGTTCACACCTACTTCTCTTTAAGTATTACTTTTTAAACCACTTGACGACCTTCAAAGGACTGTACGAAATTTTGTGTATTTATAATTCTAGGTGAGTTATTCCTTTCCTTTTTCTTAAAGAAAATTTCAGCGTACAAGGAAATAACTACAAATAATAAATACATGAGCCTGGTAGAATTGATTTAGATTAACCTTTGTATTGGGACTGCTGATAATGGCAAGCATGAAATTACACTATAGGCTGCTTTACATGCTTCGCAGCGCTCTGGAAGCTTGCAGATGGTAGCAGCAAACTATTCCTTCGGGATACGTCGCAAAGCACTCGCGGAAATATTGAATCAGTTGTTAAAAAGTTCTATTCCTTATTTTGCTGAAAAGAGAGTAGCCGAGCCAAGTCAGGCGTAAGTAAGGAATGGAGTAGACTGGTAGAACATTGAAGCCCAGAGATTCCCAATAATGTCACCGTTTGAATTCGTTTAGCTGTATTATCAACGGAGTGTAAATTTTTTGCAGTATGCTTCACTTTTAATGGTTGGTTTAGCACAAAGTCACTTGTGGAAATTCCCACGTATCTCAAAAAGCCATCATGTTTCCATTGTTTTGATCGGCTTTTCAGTTCAGGTGAGTGATGATGAAATCAAGAAAAAATGCTTCGGTTTCCTTACTTTATATAGCTAGCAGTCCCAGACACTTTCCCGTCCGTCTGACATCTTCAGCAGTCAAGTCTCTTGGTACCCAGTGCGAGCACATTTTTTCAGTTTCATCTCTTGATGGAGGGTGTTATATACACTATTCCATTGGACAGAGATGTTCGTTCCGTCAACTCATCTGCTGTTACGCTCTTGTTAGTTATGGCAATCTGTTTACACGTCCAGCAGATGATTGTGTGCTGCAGGTTCGCTGAAATCCTGGGCTGATTTCCTTGTAAACAGATTCATAGGTGCTCTGGAAATGATTAGTCCCATCTAATTGTTGCACTGTTTAGACCTGCATCACCACACACTATCAGTCTTCTGTGGATGTCAGTAGATGAACCTTCTATCAGTAGGAACCACAGCGTCCACCTTTGTGCGTGAAGAGAACCTTCCATTGTCCTCAAGATCACACAGACACATGACTCATACAGTCTCATTCTTTTTCTGCCATCTTGTACTTATAAGTGGGGTGGGGCTAAGTTTAAGAAATTTACACATCAATGTTGGTTGACCCTCTTAACCAAACATGTAACAGATTGTGCATCCTGGATTATAAGACAGCGTATTCGCTCATCTACCAGGAACCCATTCTGTAGTAAAGTTACTGATATGGTATATAATGTTTCAAGGAGTAATTGTTTTAAGGTGTACTTACAGCGTTAAGATATTTATGTAGTTAAACGATTTGTTTGTATCACGTTACAGGTGCTTATGAAGGGCTCTGTGCTGCGTCTGTAGTGACTTTATATCCAAATCTTTTTCGCAACTCACCGCTTCATAGAAATGCGTCTTTTCAGGAGAGCAGTCCAGTGAAGCATAGGTAATAATAGTACTAGTATGATTTCTTATTACTAATCATAGTATCCATTTTCCTGTTGGTCTGTGAAGTAGACTGAAATTTCAGTTGTGGCGTACAGAAAAGTAAAGTAAACATAAACTCTTCCTATCCGAAACAGTCCCTTTTCCAGGGTACATTTACGTATATTTTGGTATAAATTGTTCTTCATGCGTAAAACAGGTCGAGACGCGTGTGATCTTTTTGTTAATTGAAAGCTAAAGAAGGCTTGAAGATTCATTGAAATAGTGCAAGCTGTACTGGGTTCTTCTTTGATGTGGTATTTCGATGTATCAGAGTAGTAGTATATCTAACTTTGCTGAGTGATTCCACATGAAAATCACCAAGGGCTGGTTGACCGACCATTTTGTTAATTTTTCATATGTTCCATTAGAACATCTTTCTACTGACATGCTTAAAACTGGGTACATTGTATTACACATAGGAAGTTCTTGTTTGCGCTGCTGTAAAGTAGATACGATGACCTTTCAGTATGTATATGTATGTATGTATGTATATGTAAGATGAGTCTTTCATTAGCAGGATTCTGAAAAGCTCAAAATTGGCCAGTGGAGTGACTAATTTCATCAGTTTTAAACGTTCATCAAATAATAATAATAATAAAGGATGTGTGACCATACGTTGGTGATTGTTCTGTAAGAAGTCTTTGTAATGAGGAGTCTGCTTGGGTAAAAAGAAGCGTGAGCTAAAAAGTTCTTCCTTGTAATAAATACTTTGCTCCAAAGTGGGAACATTTACGAAAACTGCCAATTTCAAGGTTAAATGTCTCAAAGGGGACAAACTTAAAAAAAAAAAAAAAAAGCAATTTGTAGATTTGGATAAATCGATTGCTAGTTGACGTAATCTGAAAGTTCATTTTGTGGTTCACAATGGTGGGCATGTTTCAGACTGACTAAAATGAACTGACATTTCCAATGCGTAGAATATCCTAAGAGGCTTGAATATGTCCCCCCCCCCCTTCCCCCAAGAAAAGAAAATTGTAAACAAAGGCAAGTCAGGAGATAACTTTAATGTAGTTACTAACATACGTGCAGAATGTGAATATTCTGTTATTCTGGCCTCCCCTTATTTATTATATTTATTTCCTTCGCCTTATTTATTACGTCGACGTCCCGAGCCATGGCCCGCCTATTGCGTCAGCCCTGGCTTCATTCCATTATTTGATTAGGTAATAATTATTTAAATGATAGAAAGATGTTAAGAATAGATGAATTTCTGAAACTGAAACTATATGTTTATTTCCTTCATCACAGGCAGTTGGGACAAGCAGTCTGGCACAGCCAAGGACAATTATACTCAAATTGTTACAATCCGAGGTAATCTAGAAATAATTGGCAGCTTTTAAATTTGAATGTTTGAAATCGCATTAAGAAAGTATTACATATTACAGGCACACTATATAATTAAAAATAGTTCTAGGAGTCTATCGGACATTTTTTCCTACTATAGGACAACTATTTTAAACTAATTATACATTAACAATTGTACAACTATGAAAGTAAATGTATACTAAGAAAGGAATTTGATAGTTTCACAGAGCTACAGAGTAATTAATTCAGTTCGTACTAGAGACGATAGAAAAGAGAAATGAAATTGTAGCATTTAGAATGAGACAAATAAATACTAAAACTTAAAGAATTAATTATACTAGCGTGATTGAACCTGTGGCTTAAGTAAATTGTTACATAAAATTTGTTAAATTGTGCTTTTAAAAAAATGTTTTGGACAACAAAATACCTCCTGGTCCTACTGTTTTTCCTTGTATCATAGTCGTCGGAGCGAGTCTCTTTTTCATCTAAAAGTTTATTTTTCGAAAGTCTTCATCAGTCTCTATTTTTTTAAACTAGTCTACTAAGCCTCTTTCTTTCACCCTTGCTGAGTCATATTGTTTGGATTGTGTCCATTGTACTGGAAAATGTCAATAATTAGATAAAGAAAGTAAATAATAATGATGATGAATAGAAAGCCGCATAAAAACAAGGTAAATTAGTCCATGTGGGGGTTCGGTGGGATTTGTCTCTCCCAAGAGGGAGGTTGCCAGGGGGACCCTTCTGACTACAAAGGAATTTGCAACAAGTTATCAGCTCGCTCTATTTAACAGGGTTCCCACCGACCTGGAAAACCGGGGAAAGTCAGGGAATTCATCTTTCTCCCAAAAGGTCCTGAAAGAGTCAGAGAATTTAATAATAATAATAATAATAAAAAAAAAAAAAAACTAGAAAAGTCTGGGAACTTTAGGTATGGATTTATACTTTTCAAACTCAGTTTTTAAACCTTTATTTCACTACAGCAGGCATTTTTTTGAGACGAGCCAATGGTTTAACATTTCCACTTTAAAAAAAGATGTTACGACATCTTAAAGACGAATATACATGTTCACGCATGGGAAACCCGTAGTCGGGGAAAATGTAGTTGCTTTTTTACATTTTATGTAGACCCGGAAATTTGTAAATCGTGACCTGGAAAATAAGGGAATTCGTACTTACCAAATAAGTGGGAACCCTGATTTAATTAGAGTTGTAACAGACAGGAACACCAGAAAACAGTCCTTTTGTTGGTATGTTTTGTTAGCACCTTTTGATATCCGTTCCGTAAACTTTCTCTAATGTATAAAACCACACAATCATTTATGTGCATTTAACCTGGGTTAATTTGAACTTATGTATTTGTAGGTGTGTTAGAAACGCCATAGGAAAGAGTAAACTCCGGAATGATTGGCTTCACTGTGTACCGAATATCTTCTTGGGCTGTACATGTGTTGTGAATGTTTGAAACAAAGGATTTATTCAGTTTTACAGCATTGTGAAGAAACAAAAGATAAAAACGATGCAGTGGTGTTCTTGGTGAAACCAGTTACTCTTAACATGCACATCTGTTCCATTAGGTTCTGACAATCTTCAATCATCCCAAACTTCCAGAAGTTTCCAGTGTCTAACACAGCAAGTGTGCATCAACTGTGCGTACTTACAATCAAAGGGACAGTGCAACGGTGGCAGAATTGATATGGACAGTGAAAAGCATTTGTAGCAACTACTCAGCCAATTCATGTGCAGATATCAAAGCTACATTTGAAAGAATGTTTCCAGGAGGTTTGCCTGATGGTTTTTTCCCAAAAAAAATTCACTATTTGACCACTGATGCTCTTGGTGTGTATTTCTATGAAGAAATGTTGGAAGATGTTGGCTAGTGCCATACACCATTTTTTATGATGAAACTACAATGTTGAAGACAAGAAAGAGCTGCAAGTTACTATTACATATTAGTCAGACCTCAGGAACCAGATTGTTATAAGACATCTTGAAACTTTCTTCACTGGAAAAGCTGATGCATGTACTCTTTATAATTTGATAAGCAAGGTTATCAGCAATCCCAATTTGTCCTTCACCAATATGCAGATGATTGGCTCTGATGGCCCTAATGTTAACAAGAAGGTTTTCAAATTGTTTAATGAGGAACTTCTAGGACTTCGTCAAAAAGGTTTGGTAGATATTGGCATATATCCTATTCGCATAGTCCACAATGCTTTCCTAAAATCAGTTCAAACATTTGGGGAAGATGCAATGACACTAGTGATCAGTGTTTATAATTACTTCCATGGATGGCCTTCACGTTGGGAAGAGTACGAGACTATTCAACAGGAGCTGGATCTGCCATCGCACAGGTTTCTAAAACACACCATGACCAAGTGGTTATCGTAGCTGCATGTGAAAGATTACTTAAACAGTGGACTGGTGAACGACTGTACGTCTTGTATATTCCATCTACAAAGAAAAGTGATGTTTTGGACAAGTAGTCTCTGAGGAAAATTGTAGATCTAGTAAAGAAGCCCGGGGATATTAGCTCAGTTGCACTTCACATTGTCTTCTGCCAAGTTATCTGAGAAATTTACGCATCGTTTCCAGAGTAAAGTTCCACTGATTCATATTTTATATGCAGAGTTATTAGACGTCATGTGAACTGTCGCAGGCAGAGTGTCGAAATGTGCTGCTGTTCGTGAAGTGAAGTCAGCGTCATATGATTGGACAAATAGCAGGGTGTTTGAATCTGATAATGGACTGTCGTTAAAACAAGTTGTCATTTCAGAGGAAACAAAAAACGAATTGTCTAAGATACCGGAAGTGGATGTTTTACATTTCTTGAAGAGTGTACAAGCACATTATATTTCAGGTGGTAAACATTTGGTGCAAAATACAATGGCTCATTCTGTTCACATTAAACGGGCACTATCATTTCTCAGTCCTCAGGGTAGAAAATCACAAAGCAGCTGCAGATTCATCAGAACTATAAACAGTCCAGATGATCATCTTGTTGACAAGTGGAAATGTCAGCAGCTTGAGCATGAACCTGCTGGAAGTGAAATGACCCCCCCCCCCCCCCCCTCTCTCTCTCTTTCGTTCATTCTTAATTTCATTCATTCTTTCTTTCTTTCATTCCATTCTTTTTTCTTTCTTTCTTTTTTTCTTTCATTCATTCATTCATTCAACTGAAGAACGAGTATGGTTCACCCAAGTTTCTTCTGGTGATTAAAGTATTAAAAGCTGCACTCTGCCTGTCCCATGGTAATGGAGATATTGAAAGAAGATTCTCCGTTTCAAAAAAATGCTCTTACAGAGGAAAAGACACGGATGTATTGTAGAACCTTCAACAGTTTTCTGATTGTGAGAGATGTTTTAAAGTTTATATAACAACATGCCCCATCTCGGTTTTTTTTTTTAACCTTGGGTCAAAATGATCATAAGCATTACCAATAGTTTCAGGAGGAACAGCGACTAACCCAGGAAAGAAATACCACACGTAGAGAAGAGGAAGTGAAATTGAAAAAAAGCAGAAGAAAGAGTGGAAAATGCGAGAAGTGCTAAGAAGAACATAGAAGAAATTGAAAGGAAAAAGGAAGTACAGTAAGACGAAAGAATCTGCAAAGAATCTGCTTGGTGAAGCCACAGATCAACTTCGAAAGGCTCTTAAAAAGAGGGATCTGAAGGAGGCACAAATCGCTCAAGCGATGTTAGAAGGCGTCATGTCAATGAAAGAAATATATATATATATATTGATGTTCCTGAGATGTGTGTCAAATTATAGATTATGTAAATATATCTTTGGAAAAAGCAAATCCCCATCCAGGGCCAGCAATAAAAGCTTTGTTCAGTTGAAGACTTTGCAGCTGAGTTGTGCCTCAAATATACGCTCAAAAATTAGTAACACCTTTAAACATTTGTTAAAAATTGGAAGATATACAAATGTATCTTTTATTTCTGGTCATAACCGGCATCTTGGTAGGGGTAAATCGCTATATATATATATATATATATATATATATATGCATTAGGAAGAGAGCTTTTGATATATATATATATATATATATATAAAGTTACATTTTCTTAGTTAGTTTAAGTAGAAGAAAAGTGTTGAATTTAATCCATCTGAGATGTAAGATAATTGGGACATTCTTTATGAAGTTTGTGATATTGTAAATGGCATGGTCGTGGATGTGCTTCGTGTACATTTTTTGGTGTTATTTATCTATATTGTTGTTTCTTTGTAGAACAACCTGTATATCGACTAGTTCATTACCGAATGGTGTTGCTCCAGCTGAAATGAGGCAAGCTGTGCATAATTGTTTGACAGCCGATGAAATAGTTGAAAAGTATAGAGAGGCAGTAGTTCATTATAGTAAGGTACGTACAGTTATTGCTTGAGCTCAGTGCTAGATTAAGTTATTTTGGAGGCTCCGGGAGCCCTGTTACCTATCCCCTGTGGTCGTAACAGTAACTGATTTACCTGTGGCGGGGTCCCTGAATGTGGGGGGCGGGGCCCCTGGGCTAAAGCCTTGTTAGCCTCTGTGTTAATCAGACTCTGCTTGTGCTCATCACTTAATACACACGATTTTGTTGTTGATTTTTTTTGTTCTCGTTTCGGGGATAACCTAACTATCAAAGAAAAGTCCTAACTATCTCTAAAGTAGCCATGATGTTGGGGAATTGAAACATGATTGACTAAACCCCTAATTGGATCCAGGTTTACCAGCAGTGTCTATTCACAGGCCTCCCACTGAGTCACTTTTTCCCCAAATTAATTGAAATCATTTGTAGAAACAAAAAGCACTTTGAAAATAAGTCAAATATGTGAACTAATTTAATATTACAAGTGTAGTAATTTAATGCCCCTTTAATTAAGATTTGTAGTGTGTGTTATGGAATAATGCCTTTAACGTTTGTGTTCATTTATTTATAGATCAGAGTGAAGATTTCGGTTCTTGATACACTGCTTTCGAACTTGTTCATTAGGCATTTGAGTAGCACTATCACAAACATTTGTTCAACGAATAATTTGTTCCTATTCCCATTCAGAATTGAATGTAAACTAATAAGTACCTACATTGCAAGATAACTTTCGTTCCTACATTTGTTTAGTTCATTGTCTATGCAGTAAGATTGCAAAAGAGAAAATCAACATTGATAAGTTTATACATATATATATATATATAATAATAATAATACACAGCCATATTCAATCCACTGCTGGATGAAGGCCTCCCCCTTTCCACATATCTAGGTTTGCTGCTATCCTCATCCATGTAGCTCCTGAAAAACGTTTGATTTCATCTACCCATCTTACATTTGGAAGTCTTCTCGATTGTTTCTTTTCTCTAGGAATCCAATGTAGTACATTTGTCGTTCACCTTCCATCTGTTCGTCCAGCTATGTGACTGACTGGCCCATATCCACTTTTGTTTGTGCGCGAATCCATTCATCTTCCTGTACCTCCTGGTTATTCCTAGCATGCATCTCTCGATTGCTCTTTGTGTGACTCTCAATCTTTGAGTCGTTTGCGCATTCAATGTCCAAGTTTCACAGCCGTACATA
>JAGDQP010007069.1:27518-69105 GCA_022664845.1 Lepisma saccharinum
CTTTGTGTGACTCTCAATCTTTGAGTCGTTTGCGCATTCAATGTCCAAGTTTCACAGCCGTACATCATTACAGGTAAGACACATTGGTAGTTTACTTTTGAAAATAAAGTGTAGTCTTCCACACGAACTCAACGCCATTTTACATCTTCTATTTATTTCATCCGTCAACTTGGCATTCGATGTTTTGAGTTTTTAGGTAAACATACTCATCAACTATGCCTATTGTCTCCCGTTAATCTTTATTTCCTTCTTTGCTGCATGTTGATTGTAGTTTACTTTTGTTTTACTTAAATTCATTTTAAGGCCTATTTTCGAACTTTCATTACTCAGTTCTTTCACTCTGGTTTGTAGTTCTTCTGCACTTGAAGCAAACAGGACTATATCATCAGCGAACCGTAGGTGATGGAAGATATTCGCCATTAATTATAATTCCAGCTTCATCCCAGTTTAAATTTTGGAACACTTCCTCCAGGACCGCAGAAAACAGTTTGGGAGAAATTGCATCCCCTTTTCCAACTTTCAATTTTTCACTTGATGTAGTCTAATGACATATGTGGCAGTCGAATCAATGTTTCGCAGTAGCTTGATGTACGCATTTTCGATTCCTTGATGTTCAAGTGATTTAAGTACTGCTGACAAGGAAACCGAATCGAAAGCTTTTTCGAAATCTATGAATCCCAAACATAGTGGAAGTTCATATTCATTAGTCCTTTCCATAACTTCATTCAATGTTTGTATTTGGTCCATTGTGCTAAATCCACGACGAAATCCGGCTTGTTCCCTTCACTGGTTAAAAATCCAAGTCCCGTTCAATACGATTCAAAATAACTGGTGGACATTTTGTATAGAACTGACAGTAAACTAATTGGTCTGTAGTTTTCTACGCGTTCTTTGTCCCCTTTCTTGTACAACAAAATGATAACAGTATTATGTAAATGCACTAAAAGTGGCATTGACAAGGTTACTTTTTACTTAGAAAAGTCACTTTTTGTAACAATTTTGTCACTATTTCAGCTAATTTCAGTTTGCATTGTTGGGGGTAGCCCTGTATTCACTATCTTAATATGTAACCGGATTCAAAAACTTTCGCAGGGTAAAAGAGGAAGGGATACCGATAACTACAAAGAAGACGTTATATCACAGTTAATAAAATCTTAACGTGATATTAAACTGATCATATTTTGCTCAGATAAAAAAAATAAGACCATGTAAGTGGAGTGTAACAAAGTATGTGACATACTGAACAAGATTAGAAAAGCTTTCAAGTGTTGCTACGTTCGTTGTCCGGAAAAGTGTCGCAATTCCGCAACCTTCAATTTTCCAGCACCTTTGATCTAATATTGTGATAAGAATATAATCCAATATGCTGTGTATAAAAGTGTACATATCTGTAGATATGAACATTGACTGATCTTTGGTCCACCCTGCTGGTGTCTTTAAATTTGTCCCTGACAGTTGATTCACAAGTGGAGCCGAAACGTCAGAGATGGAAGTGTTCGTTGTTAAAGAAATAAACAAGCACATAGTAATATGTACTTAAGTTCCTCCTATAGTGCCATGATCGTCATTAGCTCATATTCACTAGTCTGAAAAATAGCTTTATGACACAGAGCATATTATTTCATGATGTCATATGCTTGAACTTTCGCAAAATTGAAGATTGTATTGTGTCTCATTTCCACAAAAATTACAGATTGGATGAAAATAAATTGTTTTTATGCAATACACCTAAGTTTTTAACACCGTTCGAATCCAGTCAATATCATGCATGACGAATGTTGGATAAGGTCTAGAGACATATATCTCTGTCAGTAATGAATTCGTAGGACATACCAGTCAGGTCTAAACAAACGGTGTAGTCCAAAATTGTACAGTAAAACCTCTGTTAACCGAAACGGCACAAAAAAAACCGGAAAAGATAAAATTTGAAATGCCAGCAGAAAAAAATAGAAGATTTTTTTTCAAAAAACAGTAAACTTAGTTGTTATAAGAAGTTGTCCAACTGTAGAAGCATTTAAAGCTTTATTAAAAGTCTGTTATATACGTAATCTAAAAGTGTATTTTTTTATCATTGCCTTCACTTTTTTTCACTTTAAACTTCGAAAAAATACACTTTTTTTTTAAACCGAATTTTTGGTTATCCGAAATGACCTCCGCCCCCTTTATTTCGAATAACAGAGGTTCTACTGTATTATAACTCAAATGGATCTTTTTTTTTTTTTTCCTGCTTACCGTTTTAGCTATTTTTGGCCATTACAAGCGGTGTTCGCACATTGTTCTTTTGGCAATTAACAGTTCTGTAGGTTAACAGAAAATGTAATTTTTGATACTTCGACGGTGTCTGCTTAGAGCGTGTTGCTTACATAAAGTGTGTTTGATCAAGCCTTGTAACGGTGAAAGTTCGCTAAAATGTTTTAAGAGAACAAAGACTGACACTTCCGATAGCCGTGCAGAATTTTTGATTGCGACGTGCGAATTATCCACTTCAATGGGTCATAGAAACCTTGTATACTTGACCGTTGTCACTTAAGGTTAATGTAAAACAACGATCTCAACAAAAGATGGCAGCGCTACCTCCGTATGTGTCTAATGTATTTTTATTGTTGCACGAAATTTCAATGCTGCTGCTACACATTCAACCCTAGAGAGTTCAAACTTTCAGGGAAGAAAGTTCAAAGTTCATAACCAATTCAAGAGTTCGATCAGTGCTGATTTTTAATTTTGTTTATTGTTCGTTGTTGAAAGAGCTTCATTGTTATAGGTTTTGATATTAACAACAATCAAGCGATTTCAACAACGAAGAAGAACGAAATTGAAAAATGGGCATTGATCGAACTCTTGAATTGGTTATGAACTTTCTTTCCTAAAAGTTAGAACTCTCTAGAGTTGAATTTGTAGGAGCAGCATTGAAATTTTCGTGCAACGATAAAAATACATTAGACATATACGGAGGTAGTGTTGCCATCTTTTGTTGAGATCGTTGCTTTGCATTAACCTGAATTTTGTTATTCACAGACATAGACAGGCAAGACTGGCAGTTTACCGACATTCATCAGGCCAGTCCCCTGTATTTGATTCATCTTTTAGAATTAAGGTAGATTGACTAAAAATAATTTGATCTCATTAAATATCCAATGGGCATCCAGTTTCAGGACTACATCTTATAAATATAGAATGTCATAGCAAGGGAAATGAGAGATAGGGTAATGCAACGTCTTTACACCCCTCTAATTTATTTGACCCCCTGCTCCCAACCGGATTTTAAAACCCTGGGTATCACAGCATGGCAGGCACTTGAAATGAAAGTAAGGAAGTTTTATCCACGAACCCAGGGAAAAGTTATATAACGTAGATTTTGCTATTACAACAATTAACAATATATTTGTCCTTTTTTTTTATTATTATTATTTTTTTTTATTACATGGAAGAGTTTCACTGCATTTTCCCATTCTGATTTCAGTATCAGTATGCTGGCATAATCGAGACGGAAGCGAGTTTTAAAGCGACTCGTGTACTTATTGAACAGGGAAGAAATTTACAAGCAGCAACATTTCTTCAAAACGTAGTCTTCATTAATCTCCAACTCAGTGAAGAAGAAAAGGTAAGCTAGCTAAGTATTATATGTTGAATTCTTTCATAATTATCCCCGTCGTAATAAGTTTATAGTGATCCCGTGGTGGAAAATCTTTGTCTATATCCGTTTAAGTTTCAGGAAAACGAATACCAATATTTTATATGTCGTATTCGTGACATTATCTGTTAATTTGGCCTCTCTTGAATTGATACAGAAAGAGCAAGTTCAGTATTTAATAGAGATTTGAATATCAATGTATAATAAAAATATCAAGCATATAATTCCATCATTTAAATATTGCCATTGCGCACAAAAGCTGTATCCTCTAGCATCCCCGCGTGTCATACATGACACATTTGTCTTTTATTCTTTATGAGACGCGGGGAGTTCTGTCGGGCTATGCTGCCTGCTGTGTTGTACTACGTACATTCTGCGCTGTTTGCATGTAACTTGTTCGCCGGTAGATGGCAGGAAAGATTCAGAGTTATGAAATTGAAGCACGTGAAGCATGTTTTCAAAGAGAGGACGAAAGAATTAGAAAATTATGGTCTTTTAATTAAAAATTGGGTCAAAAATACTCTGTAATATCTGTAGAGAAAAAATATATTAAATTTCTGCGTAGTTGTCCACTTTTTCGGTGTGAAAATGTACATTTCATTGCATGTATCATATATGACACACAGGGACGCTACGACTACATTTCAGGTAGGTTTCATAGAATGTTACTTTTCGAGTTTCTTGATGTTCTTGTACAATTTGTTCAAAATAAAACATAGTTTAACTCTAAAACCTTTGTAATATTTTTAATATGTCCTTCCAGAGATTCTTTCAGGATGTTGAAGTGGGGGAGGGGTAGCCTAATTTCTTCTTGGGGGTGTACAGAATTCAGTCCAGTGAGATGACATTAGTATTGTGTGTTGGGGGTTCTGATTAAAAATATATGGGGCTGTTGTTCATGATTTTGGAGGGTTAGGGGCTAGAGGAGGGGGTGTCGGATAATCTCTGCGTCATATTACAAGTTACACTGAAGTGTCAAAAGTCTTGGAATACCTACCTAATAACGTGAGGAACCCCTCGATCACTGGGAAGCGCAGCAGTTCGACATGGTAGGGACGTGACGAGTCGCTGGAGGAATGTGCAGACATACAGTCTCGATTGCCGTCCACAATTTGGTGGTGGTTGCAGGTGGAGGATCCTGGGAACGAATAACCCGTTCGATGATATCACACATGTGCTCGATAGGGTTCATATCCGGCAATCCTGGGGTCCATATCATGCGTTGGAAGTTAACAATGTTCCTCGAACCAGTCGCGTACCGGTGACATGGTGCATCGTAATCTTGGAAAACCCCATGACTGGCTGGGTAAATAAAAGTCCAAAAAACGCTGGAGATGGTCACCAAGCAGCTGAACATAACGCTCTCCGATCAATGTCCGGTTCAAGCGGACCAGAGGACCCAAACCATGCCAGGTAAACACGCACCACACCATGACGGAGCCACCACCAGCTTGCACAGTGCCTTGTTGACAACTTAGGTTCATAGG
This sequence comes from Lepisma saccharinum, assembly GCA_022664845.1. Lineage (NCBI taxonomy): Eukaryota > Metazoa > Arthropoda > Insecta > Zygentoma > Lepismatidae > Lepisma > Lepisma saccharinum. The sequence continues at coordinate 32,637 of JAGDQP010007069.1, forward strand.
GCCTGCTCCATATCCGAACCCTACCATCCGTGCGTACCAATGGGAAACGTATCTCATCTGACCACGCCACGTGTCACAGAGCCCATGTGATTCGCAGTCGTCGATGGGCAGCGATTAGTAGCGGTAGATGTGTCGGTCTTCGGCTGCGATACCCCATGGAGACGAAATTGCGCTGCACTGACCTCGGAGACTCATTCCTGGAACGTCCTATATTGATTCATGTTGTCAGATCACGCACTGTTGCTTGTCTTGCCCGGACGAGTCTGCCCAGACGTTGCTGTTTGCGGTCATTCATCAGCAGTAATTCTATTACACGTGTTAAGATTTTATTTCTTCTAGGTGTTCATTATTTTACGGAATCATATCACCAATGGGCATGCTTTTACGTCTGTTCATTAAAATCGTGATACAAAATGTGTTAATAAGCATTAGATATTCATTGTAACTTAAACACATTATACGCGAGATAAAAACAAGGCTTATAGATTGTCATAATCTGATGATAAAAGCAAATTTAAATCCATATTTTTGTATGGATTGTCTTGATAGCGACCCAATGTGTCATATATGACACATGACGTATTTTCCACAATACAATGCGAACATTTTTTAAGTCCAAAAATGTCATATTTATGTCCCAAGAGTAGATCTCAGTATAGTTTTTCATACTTTCTGTCAAAACTTTAGCGTCAGGACGCTAGAGAATATACAGTATATATCCGTGAACAACTTCGCTGTTAATTTTGGCAAATAGTTTCTGCGTAGTGTTTCGTTTTGACTCCTAAGCTATCGACTGGAGCTCTACGTAAAAGACACATGCTGCGTTTCACGAACCTTTGTTGAGAATTTAACGAATGCATTGTATTTCAAATCACTTAATGGTTCGTCAATTCTTAACAAAGATTGTGTGAAACCCACCCGTATGGTTACAGAGTGGCATATAAGAATTAGGAATTTAAACTTACCTAATTGTCTGTCCTTAAAAGTGTTGCGAATCTTTTCATTGGCGATTTGTCACCGTTGTCAGGCAAATAAGTCATATGGTAATTGAATATGTAATAATGTGTGTATTTAATTGTAAATTTTGCTGTTTTGGTGACTATTAAGGGCAAAACTTGAATTTGTAATACTACCCTTGCGTGCGTTACACCATGTCTCTACTAAGAATTAGGGTTAAGGAGCATGCAAGAGAAACCGAAAGAGTTAATCCGACCTCAGGTATGTCCAAACATTGAAGCGAAATGAAACACGACCACTAAACTTCCTCTGAGAATCGTAAACACTAATCACTCGTAAATTTTACGACCTGAGGCTTTTTACACTTTTGACGGGTAATTATCCTCAGTATCGGATTTTCGTACTTCCGACTATTGTAAATAACATGTATTTCCAATATTTCTTTTAGTGTTTTCACAAACCAAAAATGTACGTAAAATCGAAATACTTTAGGAGAAAAAGTAGTTGAAATTATCCTTTGTTTTTTTTTTTAATGAAACCTTATTATTTACAAGAAAAACAAAGAGATATTGATGTTAAAAAAAAAAAAGAAACGTATGAAATATTTGGAATACACTTTTGTCAAATAAGTGATACTTTGGGAGAAATTTGAAAATTGGTATTTGAAGTGTTCTCAAATTAGTTAAAATTAGACTGTATTTTTGTACGTTTCTCTGGTGTCTGATCAATATTAACTGTTCTTAGATTTAGTCTGGCAGTGGAACTTACAAGTAACGCTATTTGAAGTGAACACTCAGATTTAGAAAAGATACATATTTAAAATCAGCATAAAAAGACTGAGTGTGTGTGCAAAATATTAGGTGCCAGTGGTAGAAGAGAAATTGATGATACAGTAGTCAAATTCTTGTCTGTGGAGAGTGATAGAAAAGTGTTGAAGTACCCTTATACTTTTAAATTGCTGAAAGAATGAAAAGCAAATACACAGTAATGGGTACTGGGTGGAAGGCGCTTTCTTGTGAAGGGTATATTCTTCATGCCCGCCATCTTGAATTTTGATTGATTTTCTTAAATGGGAAGGGGGTCGTGTAAAAGGTCATTCTGGGCTAGCATTTTACGAGAAATGCGTTTCTGAAGTCAGTTTTGCCTTAAATATAATCTTGTGAGAGAGAAGAGTATGTGACACTAGCATGGAGTAATGATACAGTAGCCTAGAAACACACAAAACTTTAAACTTTATTTTTATATAGGTCAGTCTAGTAACTTTGGACTTCGGCCCGTCACGATTCACCTGTAGCTGTTAAAATTCACACCCATACCCCTGCCGGGAGTTGAACCCGGGTCCTTCGAGCCGATGGCCTATCGCCGCAGACCGCTCGTCCACCCGGCCGGCCCTAGAAACACATATTTCTTTTCGAGATAACGACGGAAGTGAAACCTAAATGCATACAAATTGTTCCTGAGTGTAGTGCCCTATCGTTATGGATTTATATGCATTTGGGTTTTATTTCCGTCATTATTTTAAGGCAAAATAGTTGTTTCCAGGCTATTGAATCATTACCCTATGCCAGCGTCACATACCCTTATATCTCACAGTATTACATTTGCGGTAAAACTGACTTCAGAAACTTATTTCTCGTAAAATTGTAGCCCAGAATGACATATTACACGACCCCCTTCCCATTTAAGAAAATCAATCGAGATTCAAGATGGCGACCATGAAGAATATACGCTTCACAAGGAAGCGCCTTCCACCCAGTACCCATTACTGAGTACTTGCTATGTTGATTTTAAATATGTATATCTCTTCTAGATTTGAGTGTCCAGTTGAAATAGTGTTATTTGTTAGAAACCAGAATCTCGGAGCCATCATCTTTCGCAATTATTTCATTATCACTCAAGTAATAAAAATATAAGAATTCTTCGCAGCCCATAAAATTACGTAGTCACAAAACACTAGGAAATATTACGACACAAGGTAGTTCACACAGCAGTGTAAACAACGCAGACTAACACCAGTCAGTCACTAGCCGTCCAGAGCTGTGAGAAATAGGAAGGGACTGGGAATGAGGAGGATTGCACATGCTTTGTTCATTAAGTACGTATACATTTTATATACTGAATCCTAAAAATTACGAGTGATTTGTGATCTAGGATCTAGATTTACATATCAGTAGATTTGTTAAAGAAGCTTGCTGCATTACTCGTAATCTGTCCCTCAATAGTGATAAAGGTTTTCCCAACAAAACTTTGTTTCCTTTGGACTCCCTATTACTTAACAATTCAGTAACGATAATCAAATACACATTCGACTTCGTTTTCTTTCAGTAATTCTCACATCTTTTGCCATCAGTCACAACCTATCATTCACATATACATCATAAATTAAAGATCAAAACATTATCGAATAAAAATAGATTTTTAAGAACACCTCTTTATTGTTATTTTAGATCAGTCACCTACACTATACGTGTTTTGCCCCCATTAAATGTTCCCGCTATAAACCATAATTTTGGCAGACTGCTCACTTCATTTGTTTACCATGCAAGATGGAAGACCTACACTACTAGCCCAATCAGGTATTTCATCTCCAACTTCACTATATGTTGTGTCTTCTTTTACGTAGAGCTCCTTTCGATGGCTTAATTGTCAAGTCGAAACGTTGAGCAGGAACTTTCTGCCAAAATTAACAGAGGAGTGGTTCACCTAAGTAATTGTATTGTTAATGGCCATATCTAATTTAAACATACACCACACGTGTGCTTCGTTTGTGCTCATCAGAGAAATGCACAAAGGGCTTGACGTCAAGCTAGAATCGCCACCTTTCAGTTTAGTTAACCATTTTAGATAATTGATTGCTTTTCGCTGGTAAATCACAAACGATGGTGCTAATCGTGATTAAGCATTTCTCACATATTAATAGTTGGAGATTCCAGCTTGACGTCAAGCTAGAATCGCCTCCATGGAGTGTCATTTATGTATTACCTTGAGTACAAACGATTTAATTTTGTGATTAGTACAATTTTGTGAGTCTCAAACGTATGGTGTATGCTCATTTACTTGGAGATTGTGGCTGTTCTACCAGGACACGTTCGAATGCAATGTGGGAATAGGAACTGTTTTCTGGATAACTTTTTATGCTTTACATGGGGAAAGGAAGCTTCATGCTCTGGCCTTAAATCAAGGTATCATCTGGACATTTGTTTGGTGTTACAGAGAGAAAGCAGGAAAACTCAGCAATTGTGGGTTAAAGCTGTCTCGCCTTTCCACAGGACATTTAGGGAAACCAGGTAACTGTTAGCAAGTTTTATTTTTTAACAAATTAATATAAAATTGTTGTCGTGAGGGCAGCTATTCTGAAAAGTACATTATTCGATTATTTTTTTCCCCTCCAGATTCATAGGTTTACAACTTTATCGGATCTGTATACAAAAATCGGTTTCCATCGGAAGTCTGCGTTTTTTCGACGGATGGCCGCAACACGGTATGTGTCAACACAGAATCCAAGAACAAACTGGGGTCAGTGTTATCAACTAATGCTGCAAACGATTGGAGGTCATCGACTTACACTTGATCCCTCAGAATTTCCTTCAGGTAAGATATATTTTGTTACGAACTTAATACGTTTGAGATTATATTAAATATTGTCATTGTAAAGAAATGAATCGGGGTTTCGTTCCATAGTAAATACTGAATGCAGTTGGTGATAGGCGTAGATACTGAACTTCTGTACCTAATAGGTACATCCTAATACTTTTTCAAGTATTTTTTCTACTTTGTAGATTCCTACCCTAATTCCTATATTTTTAAGCTATTTTTCCGACTTCAAAAGAAGGAACTGGTCCTTCAAGTATTGTTAAGGAGCAGAGCAACTATTTATTATTTTTATATTAGCTCATACCTTCGAGCTGAACATGAAGTTATAATTTCGATGCTACTTACGTTTTTCTCCCCGCTTTTGGTTCAGCAAACCAATGCTGGAATATTTTTTCAAGTGATCAGTACCTCCATCAAAACAGAATATTATTTATATAAACATAAAGAAACCTATGCTATATATACTAATGTGTCTGTACTCCAATTAAATAAATAAATCATTTCATGTAAGTGCCTACTGTATTTATTCTCTTAGGACGTGCAGTAATGACGGCTGACAAAATGAAACTCATATGGAAGTTGGGAAACATCAGTCCTTTAAAACTTTCTTGCGAGACTGAAAATTGTGCGTTCAGTAAATACACGATATTTAACAAGCAGCTTGCGCGGTTTCTGTACTCTTAGCTAGCTTGTTATAGGTGGTCCCGAAAATTGAATTCATTATCCTAACGGGCAAGCACTCAAAAGTACTTTATATATATATAATTCAACCGAGCAGCCGTAGCTCAGTTGGTAGAGCGTTGATTTCGCATTTGAGAGGTCCTAGGTTCGATGCTAGTGGCCGACCATCCTCAGCCACAAGGCGATGATGGTAGCTTCAACTTAAGCCCTGCCAACCTTCCCAATACGTTTCCCCTCCCTACCCTTTTCTGAACCGTAGATGCCTAAAAGTCATAAATAAATTAAAGATAAAGGATAATTAATTTAACCAAAAGAATACTAGTATCTGATCCACCGTGGATTTCGTCAAATATAAAGCTGAGAATCTGACTGTAGTTCAGGATGTAAGAATAAAACCTAATTAGGACTGCCAGCTAATTTGTTTGGAAAGTTCAGTATCCTTGTCTATATGTTTAGTGGTTCTCTTCGGAATAAACTTTTGGAAAATACTCATCCATCTGTATTAAAGTTGTGCTCATTGTTATTGTTTTTTTCAGATCCTTGTATGTTGTTTAATTTTGGTTGATTACGTTTTGTCGTACTTGTATACATGCATTCACGTTGAGATTGATATACGCCAGAGGATTTCTATATGCATGAGGCCGCGGTGTCTCAGTGGTAGAGTGCCCATCTCCGGCCGGTTCTATCCCGTCTCGAGCCGTGTGGGCTTTGTGGTGGACAGACACCGTGTGCATGGGTTTTCTCGGAGTTCTCCAGTTTCCTCCCACTTTCTTCATTTCACGCAGAAAAATCCATTCGGCCTGAGCCAACGTTGCCGAAAGACCTTAAAGTAAAATTCAAATTCTATACTGTGTGAAACGCTTGTCTATTGTCTTTGGAGAAGTCGAGCAGATTCAGTTCAAACTTTCAGGCTTTGACCATTTACCGCAGAAATTATAAGTTTCAAACCACCGTGTATAGGATAACAACTTCAGGAAATACCTGCACGTTTGTGACGCAAAAAAAGTTTGATGCAGCTTTTTTCATAAAGTATATAACGTTTTCTTAAAAGTAAAAGGGATCGAATTCGAATTCTCTATTTTTGGTATGAGAAAGGGATACCCAAAATCTGTATTGGATGCTTGGCTTAAGAACGAGACTAAGAGAGACTTTCGGAATTCTCATAAAAGCAAGGCCCTGTCAAAGACATACGAAAAATTGTTTAGCATTCCTTCTTTTGCTCCGCCTACAACCCAAGATGAGAAATTTACACTAAACGTAACTTTGAATTTTGTTTTTAAGTTCTTTAGGCAACTTTGGCCCAGGTCGAATGGATGATGATCGGTGAATTGGTGGAATGAAGAAAGCTGGAAGAAACTAGAGAACCCCGAGAAAACCCACGCACACGGTGTTTGTCCACCACAAAGCCCACATGGCACGAGCCGGGATCGAACCGAGAACCCCATACATCAGAGGTGAGTGCGCTACCACTGAGCCACCGCAGACCCTAAACATAACGTACACGTAGCAGCTGTTTATTCCTCTGATATCAATACACAAGCGTTTCACACAATATAAAAGCTATGACACCAACACCAGATAATTTTCTGGTGTATATCTAATTCAGTGCGACACCTTTAATGGCACGACGAAACGCAATCAAAATTAAAAAAAAAAACTGTATAGTCCTGCTTATTCGAAGTCAGGGACCATAACCACTAGATCACGGAGGCTGGGTGGTTGTGAATGCTACCTAAAATCGCAACGACATACCGGCCGGTCTGCAGTCACGGAGAAATAACACAACTAGTAACAGAGAATAAATAACCCATTCATTGGCTGCTGGTAGTGTGATGTAATAGAAAATACTCCTGGTACTTGACAACCGAGAATACAAGCTTTCATCTGTTGTAATTTACCAGCTGTTTAACTGATAACAGTTTTTAGGAGCATTTTTACTCTTTATGGAAAGGCGGGAGCAATAATTGTATTGGCACTTTTGTGCGGCGTGGGAGATGTAGTGTAGGCGATCAAGTTTTCAACGGCGCGGCTACATTTTTTGAAGACCACGTGCCAAGTAGATGGAGGCAGACCTGGAATAATAACTATGCTGATTGCAGGGAAGATATCCCGAGGTTTCTACTCAATGGGATGCCACGAGACAATAAAAATTGAGAACAATTCCATCAATAGAATATCCTTTGTGCCTATTTGTTAGAAAATGTGCATAATTTTCTTTACAGTCTTAATGTATCGCAGGTTCGTCATGAGTAGTTTTAATTTTTTTATTGCTTTTTTTTTATTTTCAGACGAAGCTCAGGGTTGGCCTTCTCTCCAAATTCAGTTACTCCAAGAACTTGTTGTTGCAGCGCGACGAATGGGAAACCCATCTTTAGCAACCCGCCACATGACATTCCTTATGCAGACAATGTTTGAACACTTTTCCTCAACTGAAAGAAAAGACTTCGCCATGCAACTTCAAGCTCTTACCTCTCGTTGCGAAGGTGCTCCTGTTCCGTTGGTGCTTGATTCAGGAACTGTTATACCTCCGGCTAATCTTATCAACATACCTCAAACAAGGTGCAGTTTTATTTATTTTCTTATACAGGTTCTTTAAGACGTATAATGTTAGTCTTCTGATCTTTACCTTTGGAATTGGTATATCCAAACGTTTTATATATGTCCACGCACGTAAATAGGTTTTAGGATTGTGTGTGTGTGCGCATGGACCATAGTAGACTGACATTTAGATGCTGCCTGCTCTGCATAAGAATGGACTTCTAGATGCAAAATTTACTTTCACGAATATAGTAGGCCTACAGTTCTTGTTCTGAGGCCTGTCATCGTGACTTGTGTCCATACTATCCCTCAGTAATACAAGTATCCAAAGACCGTGAATTGAAGATCAGGGGCCACCGTCCTTCTCTTCCGGAGACTGTGGTGAGATTAATGACGACACGGCTACAAGTTGCTTTTAATGCGAGAGGAACATTTTATGTAAACATAGAATTGGCGTGCCGTTGTGGTGTGATAAACAGCAGCCCAACCGGTAACTGGGGGATCCGGGTTCGAGTCCCGGTCACGGCGGCTATCAATTTTTCTGGGTTAATTTCAACATTTTCCGTGGTGGGTTGAAAGCTTAATATGTTATCATGTGCTTCGGTGTTTGGTGTCCTTTCGATTATATATAGTGTGAGTCACAAGTTCTTTTTTGAAAGGCAGATATTGGTGGTAAACATGCATATCGTTGACATGCAACGCGATGCGCTGATCATGTGTATGATTCACTAGTTAGGACAAGCAGTAGAGGATTAGGTTATTACCATTATTGGGGAAAAGACAATGCGACAGCAGCAAGCAAGGAAAATATTGTGCTGATCTGAGCCTGGCAACTTTACACTTTGCGGCAAACAGAGGTCAGAATATTCAACTATGCCACGCTGTTCCCTGATCGGGAAGTTCACCCGGGTACTAATACGTTGTCTTATCATGGGAAGATTTTTTTGTTCGAAACTGGAGGTCGTCCATCCTGACTTCGAGATTTTTCCGTGAGAATGTCACACCTTTCGAATGTAGGGATGGTATCTTAAATTAAGACTAGGATCGCTTCTTTCATCTTCTGTAACAAACAAGTTGTGTTGATCACATAAACTGAAACCTTAAAATGCTTTAATGTCCACAAAAAAATGTAATTTTTGATAGTGGCTGTTGAAATGAGATGTAATTGCATAGTTGAAGATATTGAGAAACAAATTTAAGCGCTAGTGAGAGGGATTTATTTTTCTTAGTTTTGAGATGAATGAAGAATTAGTCGTTTTTAATGTACGAGGTTCTTCTTTATTATGCACTATACTTCCATCATGCACTGTTAATTTCACAATAACAGATAATTAAATTTAATGTTTGTTTTTAGTTTTTATCCGATTGAACAAAAATATGGTTATTCCTGGCCTAATTCTTTGTAAGAATCTAAATAATGTATATTTGGAGATGTTTGAAAATTTCAGTGTACTTGCCATAATAAGTTCCAAGAAATCTTCCATTAGTAATCTTAATCCTTAGCTTTCATAGAGGAAACAAAATGCTTCCTTTGTTAAAGGATAAATGACTGGATCTGTAATAAGGTAGCATATGGTATTGGTTAGGGGTCATTTGTTGCTCAGGTATATATTGATGTTTCAGTTAGTGAAACTGTATTTTTCTGTACTAGAACTTGGCAATTATAAACTTCCTGCTAGAAATGCACCGGTCACTGATCTAAGAACCATTAGTTATTGCGTTTTATGCAAGTTCATTTTCTGTCTGCTACTTTGTGCACCCAGTAAAATCTTCATAATACTTGCTTTTTATTTCAGGAGTTTTCAGCTTCAGAACCTTGCCCCTCACTTGCGTCCACAAAAGATTGAGAAACAAAAGGAGGACTCAGGACCGTTTCTATTCACACCAATTCATTTTGGTTCCTTGGAAAGGAAAGGAACAAAAACTTCCAGTAAAATGGGTGAGTCACGACTTGGTTTATGTACAGAATTCTGTAGAAATATACAAGTTAACCATAGCTAACAGTAAGATTTTGCATATAAATTGTATAGATTTAAGGTGTTCGTACCTACATATCAGAAAGCCCTTAATAGACATGGTCCGAAATTTCATCCTATTTTAATTTGACAACTTCAGGGATGTTATACATGTAAAGGGGAAGGGGCGGATAGGGAAGTAAGAAATTATGTTGACAAGAATAAATAGATCTTCTCTTTAAGAATAAGGCCGAAACGTTGAGAGAGAATTTATTGCGAAACTCATAGAACAATTGTTCATGTAAGTAATTATATTGTTTGTAACTCCTTCGCGTAATGCTCATATTTCACTCACTTTAGTTTGTCACATATCTCTCACTAAGCAATATAATATTAACAAAAATTATGACCCCCGCTAGCGTTTCTGCACGCTCCTTTGTCAGAAAAACATAGGAAAGGGGTTTGGGAAAGAAATAAGCAGTTCGAAATGGGCCAATTCGAACGGTTGTTCAAACGTACAGTATCTTTTGGACTACTTTTTTCTTCTTCAATCCCTTACCGATGGTTTCGTGTCAGAAGAAGGTGTCAAACCCCTACCGATTTGGTCATGCTAAAGCGTTAGTGTACATTATAATTTTTATACTGCCTAACGAGGAACGTCTGACCAGTTAAAGGTAAGCTTCTTAATAAGCATTCGCCACATTCTTAATAGGTTATGAACTCTGTACTGTCTCCTTGGGTAGCACAGATATATTTAATAATGAGGGAGTGCATTGTTTATGCTAAGATTTAAGACATGTCTGTTTTAACTTTATCCTGTTGACTATTCTGGTGTACTATGTACTAAAATCCTGAATGAGATTTTCCCTGGTTTTCCTAGTTTGCATCAGGCTAAAGGTAGGATGATACCTTGAATAAGGACAGGTTCGAGTTATTCCCATTCTTCTTATTATTAAAGATCCAAGGTAAAATGCCTATTGTGTGAGCATTGTCTGAAATTCGTTTTTTGCTTATCATTGAAATGATCTTGAAGATTTCTTGAAGAGTGCTTATTATTTACTCAGAATGATTGGTAACCATAACTAGGGTCTGATCAGTTGCTTTGCGCATTTCATCATATGTCAATATTCGGACTCAGCAGTCTTAACGCAGGTTCAAGACATCTTGAAAGTTTCTTTCTGGGTTTTTCCTCAGTGTTGCCAGACGAATATCTAGTATTATATGTAGAAGCGTAGGTGTCTTCTTTCATTTCTTTTCGGGCCCGGGGGAGGGGAGGGGGAGCTGTGCCCGGCGAGGAACTTAAACGTTCATATTTGTGACGGGCTTTTGGCCTACAGATGCTAGCAGTTTAAAAATTGACTGAACAGATTTTAAACTGCCAACTTCTGTTTATTGAAGATTAAAACATAAAGACAGTGTGTGTTATTTAACTGGAAAATGTATCATATTAGTTGTGTAAAAGGCCCTTGATACTTGAATTGTGAAGATATTTATGGAACAATAGAAGTGAACGTTATGAGAAATACACTCACCTAAAGGTTGTTGTTTAAAGGTAATTGAATTAGGTTTCCCTCGTTTCGAAGCCAAACGTGTTCTTAAGGGTAAATTTAACCTGGAACCCTTACTTTTTATACTTACTTACCTAGGCGCGTCCTCTTCTACCCTGTGGTGTCGAGGTGTTACAGAGTGCTCTTCAGGCTTTCCTATCTGCCGTCATTTCCTTGGCTTGGTTCCGCTCCAATCTTCGTGTTTCCAGTATCTCTTTAACGCTCATGTTCCAGGTTTTCCTTGGTCTTCGTCCTTGGGGGCGTGCTTCCCATACTTGTTTTGGTAGTCTTGTTTCTTCCATTCTATTTAGATGTCCAAACCATCTAATTTGGTCATGTTCCACTGTTTCCTGTAATGGTTGAATGTTCAATGAGTATCGTAATAGTTTGTTTCTTATTCTATTCTTCCTGGTTTTCCCCGTTATTCTTCTTAAATAGCACATTTCCATGGTTTGTATAGCTTGTAGGTGTCTTCCTATTAGGGCCCAGTTTTCGCTGCTGTACGTGAATGTTGGTATATAGGTTGTTCTGTATATAGTCAGCTTGGTCTTTTTTTTAAATTAATCCTCTGTTTATCATTTGGTAGAGTTTTCCTGTTTTCATGGTTCTAGCTCTTAGTTGCTGTTCTTCTCTACCTTGGTTGTTTTCGTTAACTCCTAGGTATTTAAAGTTTTCCACTTGTTCTAATATTTCGTTATCCAGCGTGATTTTATGTTCCGTGTTTTTCTTGCTGATTACCCACCATATTCTTCTTCTTCAGTTCTGCATTTAGTATATTTATGTTGTAAGTCTGCCTCTGATTTAGCTATTAGTACGATATCATCTGTATAGAGTAATTCTGTTAGTTTTACCATTTTTATGTTCCAGTATTCTATAGTCCGACCGTAATGACTTGATCGCTGGAAGCTATTTAAATAAATGGAGCTCAGCTATCAAGTCATTTCGGTCGGACTATACGTGAAACGGTTTCATTTTGCTGTGACATTCCTTGAATACTTCATCTATGAGAATTATAAACAGATACGGGGATAAAATATCTCCTTGTTTCACTCCAGCTCTGATTTCAAATTCTTCCGATTGATGGTTGGCCGGTCCTTACATAGCTTCGACAAGATTTGTACCCACTTTGTATAGCTTTTAGCCTCCTCATGCCGCACACACGGCAAAATACACTATGTAAGTGGACAAAAATATAATAGCTGCGAAAATAATTGCAGCTGCTGTTAGCAGTGATATATTACACAAGAGGAGTAAGATGGAGATAAAAATACAGCATACTCCTACGTGAGGGTTGCGTTATCTATAAATACAAGACAATAAATATGAAAGAGAAAAATAAATTCACATTTATTTACAATACATAATGCTCTAATAAATGACAGACGTGAGTATTGCATCATCCTCAAAATTCATGTTAGTCATTTTCTTCATCATGGATATCCCCATCGATGTCATCGGCGCGGTCCATAGATACATCCTGTAGGAAGTTGGGAATGTCGAGCATAGCAATCACTTCCTGTGAAAAAGATTTTCTGTTTTTTCGAGGTACTTTCCTGTTGGCGGAAATGACAGGATCGGTTGATACCAACATCATATGCAGTATATCAGTATTGGTATTCACTCTAGATGTTTTTCTGGAGTGGAAAAGACGAATGTTCTTATAGTCCTTGTGACTAGCCTCCAAGACATCTTCAGACAACTGTCCCACTGGCAGTGGTTGACTATGTCAGCGCAGTGTATGAGAAACTTGTGTACAGATGCACTCATCTTATACCACCCATACAACTCGACCAATAAATGTGCTGTGTCTAAACAGTAGGTTTTAAATACTTCTGTCTTGATATAATGGTAGCTGGACAAAGCGCTCAAAATGTTTGCAAAACGTGTACTGTAATTTCTTCTACTTTATTGGGATCATCGAAATTCTTTTTTACAGTTCCCATCATTACTCTTCCCCCATCCTTGCTTCAGCTGATCAACAACTAGATCCATTTCTTCATAAAACTGATGCGTTATTGTGTTCTGCCGTTCAAATATTTTGTCTTTGCCACGTGCCTGCCATTGCTTTAAGGTTAGCTTGTACGAAATGTGTAGCAAAAACTCAAAACATCGTAAATATGCGTGAAGTACTGAAATTCCAAATGTGAACGTATCAGTACTACACTTTCACCTGACAACCTCTGCTAGGTTGTTCATGTGTTTAGGGGTTGCAAGTTTGGGTAGAAGGAGTGCCCGTTAATACGTTAACCGTTTTGCCATCCAGCTCATACAAACGAGGGTGTGATTGAAAAACACTTCCTTTCCATTCGTTAGGGTGATGGATGAAGCTCGACAATCTGTGCTTGTATGTTACTAAATTCGTGCTTCAGTCAGCTCCAGTTTCTTTTTTCACTTTAAACGCTATAGGACGGCAATATCTAGTGCTTGAAGTAATTGGATTTTTCCAAAAAATATCTTTCGTAGTACCTCTCGTTACTGACATCTCGAGTGGGACCAAGATGCATAAACTAATGTTAAAATCACAGTATTTCGCAGTACTTGTAATGTTTTGTATATAAATACTATGGCCACCACTCCCATCCAAACCCCACTTGTAGATAATATTTTCCGTGTCGACCTCATGTGGTAGATGCTTTTCCAATATCTCTGATTGCACTTTTACTAAACGTTTGACAGTATGGTCTACCAACTCTTGCAAAAGAATCTGAGCCTCACTCTCTGTAATGGAAATGTTCTAGGAATAACCGTATTATTTCACTTGCGCTATAACATTGTAAGGTGGATATGTGTTTGCCCCTCTTTATTTTTTAGCACCAGTTTGTATGTGTATATAATCTTCTTTACTCAGTTTCGAATCGATAATAAGAACATCTTCTGGCGTATAAAGTGTTACAGTCGGAAGCGTTTCCATATGCACCATTTTCATTTTTTGAGTCTTTGTGGAGCGGCATTCGTTGCAAATTTTACAACTTCAGCAGCCATTCTTTTTCGACTGTTTACTAAGCTTTTTTGAGCAGCATATGACAATGTTTGATGATCCAGGTTGGTAACGAGAGACGTGATATCGCGAGATTTTGTTTTGTTGGAACACTCGGAAAAAGGTTTCTTCGGCCTACCCCGTTTTTGAGTGGTGCTTGTTGCTGGTGCTGAGATATTTATCAACGATGGTAAGTTCAGTTCCCATTAATTTATCAGCAATGTTTCTACTCGTTTTCCACTTTGCAATTAGTTTTGACACAAACACTTTCACTACAGTTTTTACGCCATTTTTCAATGTCTGTAGGACAACTGGACGCATTCACTTTATCCAAAATGTATTTGAACAAGCTTGCATTACATTTAGCACGTGATAACCCAAAGAAATTACGTTTTTTAACACTAAAATTAGTTCATTCTTGGTAACAACTATTCTGTTCCCAGGCGAATTAGTGTTCATACTGCTTGCACTTCCTGTACACAATGCGCTCTATTTAACAAGGTGATCCTTTGTGGTACCTGCTTTTTTTATTAATTATTATCCTTTTACTAAGTAACATCACCACAGGAACGACAAACTACCGCGGTACTCTGTGGGACTTTTTTGTAGGACTCGTCAAAAATTATTCTTTGATCTATTATTTTACAATTGAGAGGCATCTACAAATGTCTAGATTCTTCACAAGCCTTAATATAACATCATAAATTGAAACGGAATACCTGTAGCTCCCGAATTCACCGCACAATACTTTCTATAGATCAATTATACCTACACAAACCCGATTTGTTCTTGTACGCATGTGTTTAGGGCTTGGACCACCTGCATTTTTTTTCCTTTCCTTGCGCAAGTGTTAGTGCAATCACAAACACAAATAGTTGCTGACTTTGACACTAGGGTTCTTGTAGCACGGTTTCATGCTTTATAGAGCTATTGGTATATCAAGTCGACATTCGATTTTTGTCCACCTAAACAGTGCACTGTGCCGTATGTGCGCCGTGGCTAGCATATATGCTACACGAGATCTTTATTTTTTCTCTGTATACCTCGTCATTCCTCAACGCCGGATGGATCGCACAATTTACATCCAGAACTGTGGGATAGTATTTTTATTTCGGGTTACTTGGTGGCAGAAGGACTGTGTGTGCAGTTCTTTGTTCTTGTGGATAACGTTACGAAGGAGCAGGCGAAAATGGCACAAGGAATAATGAGTAATCTATGACAAATTACAATGTAAATGATATTGAAGTTATACTTTATTATACGTACATACTAAGGCAACATTTGGAGTAATTTTGAGCCAACTAAAACATTTCATACATCCATATCAAGGACAGCATACCATAGCACAGAAAATATCCACAGTAAAAATATAAACATCATTTATTCGGCTTATTTAGGAGATATTTAACTTGTTTTGAATATAATTTAATTCAAATTCATGTTAATTATGTAGCAAGTCTGAAGAGGTTAGAAGACTTTTGTTTACATTTCTCTTTTCTAGCACATTCCATATTACTTTTCATGGGACTCTATCGAATGTTTTTTGTAGATCCACAAAGCACAGGTGCTTCCGCTTGTGCTGCTTCTAGTTGTTGTTCTACTATTTTCCTTAGTCTACTCTCCAGGATTCTTGAGTAGACTTTTCCTGGTACGCTGAGTAGTGATATGCCTCGGAGATTTTTGCATTCTCTATTGTCTCCTTTCTTAAAAAATTGTATTGTTACTGATATCTCCCATTCTTTCGGTACTGCTTTTTGTTTCCATGTTTCGTTCTGTAAGTTAAAAAACAGTTCTCCAGCTTTTCCCATATATTTAAGCATTTCAGGTGTTATGTCATGTCATGTCTGCTGGCCTTACCTAGTTTTATTCTTCTTAGTGCTTGATTTAGTTCTTCCACTTCTGTGCTGTTTGTTTCGTTTTATTTGGTCCATCTAGGTTTTCCTCCTGTTCTGTCTTCCATTTGCGGGTCTGTTTGCAATAGGCCTTCGAAGTATTCTTTCCACCGTTGCATTATCTCTTGGTTTCGTTCTGAGTTTACCATCTTTTCCTTTTATGAATTTTAGTGGGCATTCCTTTTCTTTTCTCATCGTTTTTAATACCTTATAAAACAATTTTTGGTTTTCTGTACTGTTTTCTTCCATACTCTCCCTAAATTTTTCAGCCTCTAATACCGTGATTTTAGCTTTGTGTCTCTCTGTTTTCTACACTTTTTGAAAGTCTCTAGACCTTTCTTTGTTAGGTACTGTTTCCATAACTCTTTCTTCTTTCTTAACTTCCTTTTTCACTTCTTCTGTCCATCATGGAGTTCTTTTCTTATTGCTACCTAGTTTCGTTGTTCCGCAGGTTTCCTCTGCTGCTTGTAATAGGATGTTCTTGAATTCAATTGATAGCGAGTCTGTTTCTTTCTTCTTTTCTTTGAATTCGCCTACTTTCTTCAATCTTTATTGCAGTTAAAAGTTGATATCTTGTCTTGTGTCAAAGTCGGCAACTATTTGTGTTTGTGATTGCACTAACACTTGCGCAAGGAGCGTCGAGACTATCCGATGTGGAAGGAAAAAATGCAGGTCGTCCAAGCCGTAAACACATCCGTACAAGAACAAATCTGGTTTGTGTTGGTATAATTGATCTGTAGAAAGTATTGTGCCGTGAATTCTGGAGCTACAGGTATTCCTTTTCAATTTATGATGTTCATTTGTAAAATAATCGATAAATCTTGTCTTTGTGTCTTTTAGTTTGTGTATTTTTATTTGTTTTCTATGTCCGTCCTCTTGTATTTGTTTCTTTTTCTTCTGCATATTTGTGTTTCGTTGAATTACCCTTTCCATAATTAATAGTTTATGGTCGCTTCCTATCTCGGCGCCTCTCTTAACTCGGACGTCTCTTGTTTTCTTTATTGCTTGTCTTTCTATTATGAAGTTATTTATTATGGATTTTTCATTGCGTGTTGGTTCTCCTCTTGTGCATTTATGGATGTCCTTGTGTGGGTATTTCGTATTCGCCACTACCATATCGTTTGTTAAGGATAATCTAAAGCAACGATCTCCAATAAAAGATGGCAGCACTATCTCCCGATATGTCTAATGTATTTTTATCGTTGGACGAAATTTCCTTGTTGCTCCTATAAATTCAAGCCTAGAGAGTTCAAACTTTCAGGGAAGAAAGTTCATAACCAATTCAAGAGCATGATCAATGCCGATTTTTAATTTTCTTTTTTGTTCATTGTTGAAAGAGCTTCATTTTTATAGGTTTTGATATTCACAACAACAATGAAGCGATTTCAACAGTGAAGAAAAACGAAAATAAAAGATTGGCATCGATCTTGCTCTTGAGTTGGTTATGAACTTTCTTCCCTGAAAGTTTGAACTCTCTAGGCTTGAATTTGTAGGAGCAGCAATGAAATTTCGTGTAACAGTGAAAATACATTAGACATATACGGAGATAGTGATTCCATCTTTTGTTGGAGATCGTTGCTTTAGATTATTCTTAAGCAGAATTCTAAAACTGTTGCCATTATCATTTAAGGTGTCGTCTCCATGTGGTCCTATGATCTGTCTCCATTCGTTTACGTTGTTACCCACTCTATCATTCAGGTCTCCTAATATTACGACTTCTTGTTTTATGTTATCTTTGATCTTTTGGAGCGTCTCGAAGAAGTTCTTTTTGTTTTCTACCGTGTCGTCGTCGTTTGGGCCGTATACTATTATTAATGTTAGCTCGCAATCTTCCTCTTTGATGTTGGCTGTCATTATTCTTTCGTTTATGAATTCCCATCCTGTTAAGTTGGCTTTATTCTCTTTGTGGATCATTAGTACTACTCCTGCTCTGGCTCTCTCTACTTTTGGAACTCCTCTATATATGAGAATATATCCTTCGTCGAGTTCCATTACTCCATTTCCTTTCTTCTTGGTTTCCGTTATGGCTAGGTACCTTACCTTGGTCTTCTTTATTTCATCTACAAGTTCTATTTTCCTTGCCGTTCAGCCCCCTTATATTCCAGGTTCCGATATTCATGTATCTTAATCCTCGCCAATTTCCAGTCCTGTAGGTCCGTCCGGGCAACTCTCTGTTTCTTCATTTAATCTTGTTTTGTTTCAGAAGTGTAGGGGATTGGCCTGCAGCTTCCTAGCATGATGGAGGGGCTGCCTCTCCTCTCTGCTTTCATGCCCGCAGGGAGATTTAAGATGTTGATCTCCGTTGCTCATTGGTCAGGGACTGCTTATTCGTCGGTTCTTGTTAGAGCCCGCTTATTTCGCAGCTAGCCTCCATATCTGAAGGCCGTTCCGTTATCTGCCACGTTACAGACCGGATCCCCCACTGGGCTTGAGTTTTTATAACTATATAAATTTTTTATATTCTGCCATATTTAAATTGAGTTTAATAGTAAAGTAGTTTGCTTATCGACTTACCGAGGAGGAAGGCAAAAATTATAAGGTAGAAAGATACGTTTACTAGAGCGTATACTTTCATGTTATTTCTATTTATAAAAGTGATAAAAAGAAAGTAATTTGTAATGAATGTATTTGATTCCCAGGTGATTCGTTAACACATGCATTTTTTTCTTTCTTGGTCTCTTCAGAATACTACTGGGTGGAAGGAGATGTTTGCGAAGTCACTGTTAAAGTGTTCAATCCACTTCCGTTTGAGCTCAAAGTTTCTAATATGGTAAGTAAGATTCAGTTCAGTTAAACTGTTCTCTTCAGCTGTGAAGTGGAAAGGTTATTCGTGATCTTTTCTTCCTTTCATTCACTATTTGGCATAAAATCCAGGTTTTTAGTTTAGAAGTACACTAGTCTCTCGTTCAACAAAATTTGTTGGGACCATGCGGTTAAACCAAATTTCGACTAAACCGGAATCATTGTGACATATACATAGTGTGGTTTAGTATTCTACTAGATGTTAAAAGAACAACTTTATTTCAAAGTAAAATGAACAATTTTTCAAACACAGGCGTTCTACTGTAAAGTACAGTACAGTACACTTTTGCTGTGTTTACAAGGAACTAAATAAACAACCTCCGAAGTGTGTTTAAAGTTATACAGTATGGGCTGTACACTTTCAATTTTAATTTGTTCGTACATACCATACCTAGAAATGAGAAAAATCGTACAGTATTGCATTTCAAAAAAGTCTTTATTTGTGCAGTACTGTATTTTTTTTGTTAATGTCCTTCGTTATTTTGCGTAAGTGTATCCGCTTGTGACAATTTCATGGCGAGCGGAAGGTATTGAATACTACGCCAGGAGTGATGCTTCTCTGAATCTTGATTCTTTAAGAGTTGACACAGTTGTCAGATATGTGACATTTACAGCTTGGAAATTTGTAGCTCAAGATTTTGACTAAAATTGCGACTGATGGCAAAATTACAGCTGACGTAGAGAGAAATATTCACAAAAATTAGCATGGCGATTATTCACAGAGTGTCTACCACCTTGGAAAACCTGGAATATTAAGGGAATTTTATAAATCTGGAAAACTCAGGGAAATCTATAATTTATGAGGAAAACTCAGGAAAATTTAATAGGTGGACCATGTCCACAGTTAGTAAGAGCACTGCCCGATCAAGGCAGAGATCGTGGGTTCGATTCCCACCGCTGACCGGATTTTTTCAATGTGTTTAAAGTCTTCTATTTTAAAGAAATTATCTTTGTTTTCACTTGTAAAATACCAATAATGTACAAGTTGCTTGGACTGGGTGGTGGTGGTGGGATTAAAACAAAATGTCATTGCGTATTATTTACGTGTTCCACTATACTAAGGATTCAGGGAATTTGGAAAAAAAGAGAGAAAATATCATGGAAAACCTGGGAAACTCTGGGAATTTCAAGTCACGAAATTAGTAGACACCATGTATTCAGGTGTGTACAGCGAGTGCTACCAAGTGAAGTGGCCTAATGCCAGCGTCCTCACCGCTCGGTCTGAAGGTTTCCATATCAAGCCTGGAGTAAGTCACCGTGATTAAGATTTTTCTAGTTTTTTCCAAAGCCCTAGTTTCTTCACAGAGGCAAATGTGGAGAGGAACCATGGTAGAATAGCCATGCCGTTTTCCTACGCAATGAACAAAAAAAGCGAAGGTAAGGAATGACTGGCATAGACCGTACACTATATCATCCATAATATGCACATAGAATAAAATGTAAATATTAGATTCTAATAAAAGAATTGGTCGGGAAATGTAGTAATGAAGTCAAAAAATATGTAGGTAACTCTAATATTTATGACTTCTTAAGTAGTTTCAACGATAATTGATTTATATGATTATGTTTCAGAAACTGCTTACGGATGGCATTGTGTTCGAAAGCATCCCTTCATCTCTGTCTCTGCCTGGTGAATCTGGGCCTCATCCAGTGAATTTAGCAGGGATTCCGAAAGAAGTTGGAGAACTCCATATTTTAGGTAAGTTTGGACATTGTTTTTGGTTGTCGTTCGAAATGATTTACAATCCTCTAGTCTTGGAAAATACTTTTTGATTGTAAATTGCCTTATTTGTAATGAAATAGGCTTTTTCCACCGTTCTTTTAATCATTGTAAGACATAGCACTGCAATTTGGATAAAATTTGTTAGCGCTTTCAAAGTTTGTATAGAACGGTTAAGTATCTCAAATTTCCTTTCTCTCTTTTCTTCAAAATTTTGCACATAACGAAAAAAGAATAACATTAAATATAATTTTTAAAAGCGAACTATTTATTTTCCTTTTTTTAAAAAGTGATTCATTGTTAAATATGTCACATTTAATAATTTCGATGACTTATCTGTGACATGACTCTGGAAGATCTTCTGTTCCACAACAAGGGACCATCTTCAAGATTCATTTTTTATCAAAACAAATTAACCACTTCGAATTGTTCTCTTTTATAAATAGTCTCAGATTACAGTGAAGAATACAGTACTCATACAACGGCAAGTTCTGATCAACAACTGCAATTAGTACTTGATGGGGTAGCCACGTGACTTGATAACAGTAGCACAACGTTTTGGTGTAGAGTTACAAAGGTTCCCGAGAGTGTTGAAATGCAATTGTTCCATACAAAATGTATTGCCTCAGTAAGATCGTTTCTGTTCTTCTGGGCCTGCTTTTGCACACGTGTTTTCAATACGCGCGACAAATTCTCAATAGGGTTTAAATCAGGGGAATTTCCTGGTCAAGGTAGTTCTGTTACATTATATACAGAATTTAACTACTGTTTCACAAGTTTTGCTTGATGTCACTGAGCAGAATCCTCTTGAAAAATAAGTGGTTCCCCATGAAACAAGGACCAGATGGTACCATCTTTGTTTGAAGAATATCTTGATAACCTTGAGCATTAAGTGTATCATCACAAACATGAATTTGTCCCTCTGCATTGTATAAAAAGCAACCCCAAACCATGACGCTAATTGGGTATTTATTGCACTTCATAGCACATGCAGGACCAGTGGGCAAACGATAAGCCTTACAACCAGAAAAAATCCCTGAAATGTTTTTCTTTGATTCATGCCACTCAGTTGTTAAAGTTTGTTGTTCCTTTTCCCATTCTACACGTTTTTTACGCTGCATTGCAGTGAAAGCAGGCTTCTTGATTACCCTACGTGATACATAACCCGTTGCTTTCAACCGAACAGTGCGTGTAGAAACAGTTAGTTACCCCACTTGCCTCTCCCCATTTTTGTGCAAAAGTTTCAGGTGACTGAAAACTGTCTTCGAGAGACAGTCTACGTAACATATTATTTGCCCTGGGGAATGACTTCATTTTTCTGACCACACTTACCATCTTTTTCATCTTTGATGCACCCTCTCGTTGCAATCCGTGCCAATATTCTACCCACAGTACTGCTACACACATCACATTGTGTTTCCTTGAGGTCATATTGTTGTCTATATTTCAGTGCATTGTTGCGCTACTAGAAATATGTGCAGATCGGAATCAGCATGTAATTTCCTTTCAGCTTACGTATATATGTCATCTCTTTCTTCACTCTGTAATGTGTAATTCGTGAACAAAAATTGAAAGTGCTGAAAAACATCTGTGTTGCTATTAATTTTTCCAGTACTATATATATATATTTATTTATTGATTTATTTTCGTTGTAGGTCACTCAACACATGTTCTTGGAGTAAAATCTAACTGCAGATTAAGGTATATGCGTGGCCTACCTCATCCTCAATATACTGTAGACGTTATTCCTTCCCTACCTCATATTCAGGTAAGTTGGGGCTAATTACAGACCTGGTTGGAATAGATTTGTGTAATGAGTACATACTACTTCAACTTTTAGGCTATTTTGATTTTTTTTTAGTTCAGTTTGGTCAGCAAGTGTTAAGTAGTTCTACTACAGTTTTGTATTTAGTGACCCATAGTGAAATTCTGGGTAAGCGAAGAACCATGGCTGGCGATTGCAAAACCGGTAGAACTGTGCTAGAAGTTGTTGAAATAGTTCGTATATCATGTGGAGATGAAGTAGCTAATGCGATCTTGCATTTTTGTGAGACAATTTCATGGCGAGCGGAAGGTATTGAATACTACGCCAGGAGTGATGCTTCTCTGAATCTTGAACGAGAAACAATATCAAAAAGCTTCGGCAACTGTTGTTGCAAGATCGTCCGTCGCTTCAGCTGATAACGTACAAACTTGAAGTAAGTAGGGTCACTGTATCGAAGACTGTCGTTGGAAGGAAAGTTTGTACCACACACCTTAACTGCAGAGCAGGAGGTGGAGCGAGTTTTTTAAGAATTTCTCGCGAAAAAAAAAAAATCATCTTTGCTTGAGTGGCAACGGTCGCGCACTACAGATCAGCACTGGAGAAACAGCATAGCTTCGAGATGTCTTACGCTGGTCTGAGGTTTGCACAGGGCTTTTCTTTAGTATGACTAGGCGAATATCGGAATAGTACTAAAATTATTTTGGCTGCTACTTCTTACCCCCTTTTTTCGAAAGTTGGTACGTGTCGAGAGATTCCATCCCGTAAACTTCAGACCATAGATGCCAGTAGTCTCAGAAATGTAAATTACATAATTCCCACGAAGGAGTCCATTTTCAATATGTAGAGAAACGTGAGTGAATTGAACAGGATTCCTGGTTTTATTGAGACTTCAAGAAGTGTATTGGATGTATCTTTCAGCATATAGATAAGATAAAGATAAAATTAATTGTGTGGGCGGTAACAGCACTATGGTTTACGTTTGTCCTGATTCAACACACAGAGGTGTCCCGTAAAGCTTTCAATATACAAAGCTTCGCAGGGTCCGAGACTAAACCTATCAAAACTGTGGAACTTAATCAAGATATGTTTCATTTACGTGTGCGTATCGATGCATACTTATAACATTAGTTTACTTCTTTGGTGTTTGGGAGAGAAAGATCTCATTTTTTCAGAACAACATAGAAACATTCTGTGATCTTTCTTCTTTAAATGGGTATCATTTGTAATAATTAACATAAACCTTAATGCAGTAATCATTAACGTATGGTGTTATAATAGAAGTATTTCATTATCAAACCTCCGTTCGTTAATTTGCTAATGCTAATAGGAAATAAGAATAACTTAACATTTTTGTGTGTAAGTCAGAGTAGTGAAGAGCAGAAATAAATTTACCATGCTTTGTGTTCAGTATTCCCTTCCTAACAACAAATACTAGAATGTTTATATAACTGTAATCTATAATGTATAAATAATGTGTGAACACACTGATTGCAATGCGCTTGTTTCAGGTTTCAACTTCTATGCCAAAAAGTGCTTCATTTAGCTCTCTCGGTGATAGCTCTCATGTTGTGACTAGTGCCAGTGCATCTCTTTACACAGGAGAAAGGTTAGTCCACGCTTACAATTAAATTGTAACTTTATTTTCGTAAGGCAATGTTCAGGACTAGTCAGTGTCTAGACTTCATTGTATTTCGTCTTTTATTTAAATATGAAAGTAGATACAAAAGGAAACAAAATAGATCGTAATCTCAACTTCAACAACTGTTTGTATTGACTCTGGTGCAGTGGTAGCTTTGTATTGGTCAAAAGTGGTCTAACATATAACTGTAGTTATTCGTGAAATCGAGTCAAGCCAACAGTAATCATTACTGAAAAATTACCAGCTCTATAATTTACTTTGTTTTTTCTGCATTCATATTTGAGTAGACGACGATAGTTAAAAGAAGCGAATGGACTGACGTATCTTGGACATTAATAATACTTCTAATTTGTCTTTCAGCGTATTTTTACACATATATTCGGAAGCTCCATAAATTCTCATTTTTAATTATTGGGTTAATTGAACCATTTTTAATTTTTTAATTTAAGTTTTAGTAACTGGAGAGCAACTTTGTAGGCACTCAGATGGCTTAAATAGGCAGGCTAATGGGAACTAAAATGCATTAAATAGGCACTAAAACATAGCTTAATATGAAACGAAAATAATTAGTTCTTTTAATTTTACAATCTTTAGAGTGTGAAGCATCACTTCATGAGTCATAAACTCATACAGGGTGTCTGCTGACGAAGAAAACCTGGAATTAGCCTGGTATTTTATTTTAGACTTACAAAACTTGGAGTTATTATTTTTAACTTAAATTTTAACTTTATTAATTTCACTCTGTAAACATTTAGAATAAACTTTATTGAATTTGTAAATTTAAGGTCTCAGAATGAAGCACTTAAAGTAATTAATTTTTGTAAGAAACTCTCAGGATCTCTCGGACTTCTTGTGAGTACATGTGTGACTTGATATCGGAGACTTCTTTCTGATTGATGCTTTGTGTTTCTTAAATTGATGTAATTTAAGTGTGTCTGTAGTTTTTGTGAGAGATTAGGTTGTATCTGAAACAGTGTAAATACTTTCTTAGGTTTACACTTATTTATTCGAGATCAGCTCATTTCGAATTTTAACACATCTGTGTTTACCTGTACATACAGTATTTCTGATAATTATTAGCCTCCATAATTCTTATACTCGAACAGGAATTAGTTGTAAATAGGGCCTAAGTACATTTTGCCTACACATGGCAAATATTCGACTCCAGTTCTTCCAATATGGCCGCAGCCACGCTTTTTACCTTTTATCTTTTTTTTTTTTTACATTCTTTTCTTTAGTTCACAATGGTTCGTGGTGTCCTCAAATCTTGCAACGTTAATTTAGCTCATTTTCCGACGTCATACAATGATAACATTTTGCACAGCGACGTAAGTCGGGTAACAATACAATATTCCATTGTTACTTTCAGATATTTCTATGTATTTAAATATTTTAAAAGCATCTTTTAATTTTTTTAATGGACTTCTTTATCCTAAAATAACAACTAGCCTGGGTTTCACTGGTTGCAGAACACTTAGGATTTGGATCTCAAAACATTTAGCTTGAGAAAATGTATCCGAACACAGAAATAGCTCGAATTTTTTTTTTTCCAAGACATACTTTTCTTAAATAGTTCGTACTAAGAAGTAAAAAATAATTTTATTTATGCATGACTAAAAAGCATGGAGCGCGTTCTCATATATAGTCACTTTATAAATTCTTGATTTGGCACGCTTTTCTTTTTAGTCATGCATAAACAAAATTGATTTGTACTTTTTAGTACGAATTGTAATGTTTAAGGAAAGTATGTCTTTAAAAGTTTTTTTATTATTTTTTAAGAAGTAGTCTTGGGTGTTTAGCAACAGTGACAGCGGAGTAATTTTAAAATAGTGGGTTTTACAGTTGGGTGTTACGGTTTATGAATAATACACATCTTCCCACATACTTATATATACGTATTTATTCAACTTCACATACAATATAATTATTTAAAACACTACAGACCTCCTTAAATTGCATCTCAACGACGGCCTGAAGATGGAGCAAGAGCCGTTCCGTAGGACCTAGCCAATTCATATTGAAGCAACTACTTCAGAGGACGACATTAAAAACCTTATTTTAAATTTTATTAAAAAATATGGATCATACACTTGGTTTACTATTGGGTTGTTTGTTAATTCACAATTTTCTCAACTGCCTTCTGATAGGAAATACTCTAAATATACTTTATTTTCTTGTTTGAAATCTCCCGAAAATGTTCATTTTAGTTAGTATATAAGTGCTTTTTTTTTTAAAAAAAAAAAAAATGTTCTGTAATGACTTAAAGAAATAGTATGTGCTTCGTATATGTTTCTTTTAATTGATAAACATTTTTTGTTTGCAAGAAGAAAAATATAAATTAAAGACCTGGAAAAAGTAGAAAAACAGACCTGGAAAACCTTTTTTCTTCTATGTGATTAATTTTTTTTTTCTCAACATAGCATCACGTAAGCTGCATAAACTACCCAACAGGTCAATGTAAGTCCGTAAAACTCAATTCTACTGCATTCTTATTTAATTCCGAGTCAAAAGCGTATGTTAAAATGCATTTATACAACTATTAAGATGCTTTTTTTTTTCCAAGACACAGGGCAAAAGTGTCTTTCGAGACCTTTCCACTCTCAAAGTGTTTATGGTACTTCGTCTGAAGTTCATTGAGAAACAACACTTATATATTGTAAAATGAAAAATAAATTTGAGTAAATTGCGTTAAAAAGCATTTGTAGGCACGAACCCCCTGACGTAGGCACTAAAACCTGAAATGGGCATCCATAGGCACAAGAGAATCACTCATACTCACCTGAAACGAATTTAAAATAGACAATTCTATAGTTTCCAACGAAGGCAAAAAACATATGCTTGTAGCAAATCCGCCGGCCGGGTGGCCGAGCGGTCTGTGGTGGTAGGCCATCGGCTCGAAGATACCGGGTTCGAGCCCCGGCATGGGTGTAGATTTTAACAGCTAAAGGCGAATCGTGACGGGTCGAAGTCCGAAGTTTCTAGCCTGGCCAATATAAAAATAAAGTTTACCAAAAAAGTTTATCGTAACAATCCGCTCTCTAGTAATAACCAGAGTTAGCAATATAGGGTATTACTTCCGCATGCTAATAGTAAGAGTAACCTGTTGAAAACATCGTATCTTTTTGATATGATCTAAAATATGGTAACAGATACAACTTACTGCTTCAATTCAGTTTTATTTTCCGTGGTCACGACTCCAGATACCCTGACACAGTTTCGTTGGTATTAGGCTCTGTGCGAAACTACACATTTGCTGAATATGGTGGATACATTATGTACTAATACTTCCTTTTTACTTGTCTTTACTGTTATAGGCTTCTAAAATAACACAAGCTTGTTGTTTAGGTAAGTTTGAATCGTTAAAATAAGATTTCATTTTCTTTTCAGTCAAGAATGTACAATCACACTGAAGAATGTTGGTCATGAGCCAATCGAAATGTTAGAAGTGTGTCTGCAGTCCCATCTAGATCATGAGACTGAAAGGGAGGTTTTCCAGTGGAGTCAAGAAAATCTACAGTCACAGTTGCCAATTCAGCCTGGAAATTCAGCGAGCTTAACGCTTTATTTGTTCGCTGCAGGAGATTTCTTGGTTCCTGTTCGTACACTTGACGAAGGTATTTATCGTCCTGTTTGCTTGCTGTATTTCTTAAAATATCTGTACATACTCTCCTACCTTGCGTTTTGTAATGACCCGTATTTTAATAGTTCAGAATGGCTATTGAAGAAAAAAAAAAAAAGCTCTATAACAAAGTCATCAGATACATGCAAGGAAAGAGAAATATGATCCGTCTACGCAGTCTCATTTTATATCGTTATATATTAATCAATCGGTGATATTTGCATTCAGGTAGTTTCAAATATATTCAAGAAATATTTATTGCATATAGAGTAAGCAATATTCTAAATTCCCGGAACGTGGAATTGGAAAAGTTTATAGTGAGTGTATCCTTCTCATTCAAAGCTAAATAAAGCATTCGAGAACTGGAGTGGAACTAGGGTATAATCAGCGTATTCGTTAGGATAGTTCTTATGATATACAAATCAATCCTTAAATTGCAATTCTTGAAACAACGTTGCTAGACCGCCGTTATTATTACCACTTCCTTTTTAATTCATTATTAAGGCGAACATTTGAGTAACATCCTCTCCCCTACCCTATCCAGCCTGCAAAAGATGCGTGAAGGCCATGAATAAATTCATTTCATTTCATAATTTTGATATCAGTATAAACAAGGGGTCGTTCAAATATGTAAGCATTCAGGTAAGGGGGGGGGGGAAGCAAGCTTTTCTGACAATGGGAAGGGGAAATCAGAACAATGCTTACGTAAGACAGACAAACATGCACGCGAGATAGTGTGCTGCAATGTCCTCGGCAACCGTGGGCATTTTTTGTGCCTATAATTTTGATAAAATGTATAAAACAGTGAAAGAAATAAAGGCCAACGAAATAATTTCTTAGAAGATAACACACACACACACACAAACATAAAATGTCAGCGTAATAATCAGCTCACAGAAAAAGAAATATAACAAAGAATTACAGACGCAACAGACAAAACGTAAGAAAAGAAACAGCATACCTTCGGTGAGCTTCAATTAGAAAATCTGAAAGCTACGACAGATAACAGAATCTGTAAAAACGTTACTACCTCCTTTTTCCCTAATGCAAAAGCATTAATACACGAATTTTCTTGTTATTTCAGAACAACATTCCGTGTACTAATAATTCATAATTTTTTTCAGTTATTTAACTAAGAATTAGAGTTGTTACATTTTCATTCAGTAGCTCCTGCGTAGCCATGTGGTTACTGCGCTCGCCTTCGGTGCGAGGGATCCCGGGTTCTATTCCCGGTGGAAGCTCCATTTCATAGTAACGTTTCGCTTGCTCCTACCCACATGGCTGGTGTGGGTTGGTGTCAGGAAGGGCATCCGGCCGTGAAACATCTGCCAAAACCAAAAAAAGAATAACTTGTGGAATACGCTGACCCCATCTCTCCCATGGGAAAGACCAGCTGAGACAGACACACATTTTCATTCAGGAGTGAGTGTAATGTATTCCTAATACATTATTTACATTTCCTCAAATAATGTTCAATTAATAAACTAAGAATTATACGTGTTTGTTATTTTAATTCTGGAGTAAGTATCGTATATTCCTAACTCGTTGTTTGCATCTGTTAAATAATTTACAATCTATGACATAAAATAATAAGCTTCCGAATGATTTTTGTTTCTCGAAAACTACGGCCTCCACTCCCACATATGTGGCATCATATGAAACATATGAAAGGTTATGATGAGATAGTGTTACATAAATTTGTATGGTCTTGTTCTGTTGTTATTGAGGCTCCAGAAGAGAAACAATGGAGTATAAAGATATTATCAAAGATCAACAGCAACCAATGAAGAGCGATTAAAAAACATGAATTTAAAACGACGCACATATTTTTTTTTTATTTTTTTTTTTTTCCTATCTTATAAGCCGCGAACCGTTGCAGATATATTACTTAAAAACATTTTTTCTGTTTCTTAGAATTGTTAGTCTTCCAAAATATTTTGTGTTGCTAGATCTCTATGAATTATACATTTAGCGACCCGTAGGGTCGAGATTCCTTTGCTAGTTATTAAATTTAAAAAAATAATAATTCTGTTATAACTTTGATATAATTTTGTTTGTTTTAAGTTATCGTTCAGTGATATTTGTTAATGATTTAATACTTATTCGCTTAGAAACATAATAATCTAAATTGAAGAAAATTTAAACATTTATTTGGAATACGAAACAACGATAAGCAATTTGAGAAGTCTTACGTAAGCACTAAAGCAGGAATAGGACATCTGGTTATTCTTGCTTACGTGGGGGAGGAAGTCTAAAATGACTAAAACATACTTACGTAATACTTGAACGTCCCAAAATGGGCGATGGTTATATTTTGTAAGCTCGATAAGTTAAGGTGACTAGATTTTCTGCATCCCAATCCGGAACATCGAACCGGAAAGTCATAACCGGCACTTGCACTTACAACTAAAGAACTTCCAGAATTTACTATCAGTTACTTTATTTTTAAAAAGTAAGAAATTCCCATAAGAAAAAACTAAAAAATATAATTTGCATACGAACGATTAAGTACCATCTAACATAAGCGCTAAAACAAATATAATTAACAGTGATTTGTGACATTGAATAAAATTATTGCCTCTTCTCGCTCATTTAAATTATCCGGAAATGTTTGGAGAAATCTGGGATAAATTAGCGTCCCAACTGATCCCTAAAAAAGACTCGAAAAGATTGAAAAGCATGACTGTCGCGGGAAATCGGGACATTTGGTTACCTTAGATGGATAATACCCAGCCTATATTCGATATATGGTTAAACACTTCATATGGTATGGTTTCAATATACATTACCTTGGTGTTTGTTACCAGATTGTACTACTTTCGGAATTTGAACAATTTTCCATCGACCATTTTCTGTCCTCAATCTTGAGTGTTCCTTCAAAATTGTAAAGAAAAATCAACAAGATTTGACTACAATTAAAGTCGAGCGGCTCTTTGAGAGTTATGAACATTGAACTCATCATTTTGGGGAGCTTATTTTCGAGGTTTTGAAACGTTGTTACAAAAATAAATAAAAACTTTGACATAGGTTGTAGAACCGTTTAAGTTTAAAATACTTAAATAAATAGGAAAGTTATTGAATTTCAAAATTACGGTCGTTTACCGGTTTATCTTTTCTTTTTTTTTTTTAAGTTTAGGCGTAAAAAAAAAACATCTGCGTTTGATGTAAATGAAGTCCATCAAAACTGATCTACGATAAGAAGTTTACAATAAAGGTCTACATAAAGTACATTTTCGCCCGTAAGTCTCATACTTAACCAATAGAAAATAAAGCGCTCTTAAACATCAAAAAACAGAAGCACATCATAAAAACTCAGAAGAAAATTAAAATAATCTTACTGGAAACTAACCCTAAGAGGATACGAGAGACTGAAATGTAGATAAAGTAGCACAGAATGCAAAGGAAGCAGTTAGAGCAGCGTTCTGCAAACTATTTTCTAGTGCGGACCAGTTTTATTAGTTGGTAGGTTCAACGGACAACCCAGCGCCTGTCCAAAAACAGGCCTCGAGGACCACAGTTTGCGGAACGCTTAGTTAGAGTATTTCCATGTACAGTGGAGACAATGGGTTTGATGCTATGTGGCTGGTTTTTGTGTCCAGTTTTCAGCTTATTTTGACTCATATTGAATGTAAAAATTGACATGCTCTTGCGTTTTAATAGGTCTTAGCAAAAGATGTCTCATTTAAATTTTGAAGTGTATTTGGGTATAATACCTACAACAGTAGTTTTATCAGTTGATAGAAGCATATTCAGCAATGTTAGAGATTGGAATGTATTCGTTGTCGGTTTAGCGATTAGATTTTGCGTAAATTTTAAAGTTACTAACATCACATATATTCCATGAAGCCAGTAGTGTTTTATGTTTATTCTTCGTATGCGTTTTAGTAATAGTATATAAAAACAGGACAAGTTATTCGATATTTGGATAGAATTATGTATATTATATGTGTTGTATAAGTATGCTTTTGGTAAAAATTTAATGTTCGTGTTATGTGTATTTATTTCAGCATTAGAAATGAGTAGCCTTGTTTCGGGTAGTCAACCTACTAGTCTAATGTCTGGTCCAAGTTCGCTGCCATCTCGATTAGGTTCACTAGGTACCAGCAGTGGTCGGCGACATACAAGAAGAACTGATTCGTCGGCTTCGTATGCATCGTTTAGGTAAGAACATTATTTGAATTTCTGTGTAGATAGCAGTTTTTCGCTTGTATTCCATGAAAGTTCATTCTTGTTCAAGCTTTTGTTCTGTACATGTCGGCACTTGCTCCAGTGTGGTAGATCAGGGAAAGCGTGTTCGCTTCCTAGTCGAGATTAGGGCTTTAAATTCTGGTTACAGCCATTTTAACCGAGGTTGTACGTAGTGTAATTGTAAATATAAACCTTTTGTATATTTCCGTGAAGCTTTTATTTGTAGCTCATCAAGCTTTAATTTCTGTCAGTTTTCTATTTGTGACGTAGTCCTTTTTGTAATACCACTAATTTATTTTAAAATTATCAGTTATAATGAAGAGTTAACGGTATAATCTGTTACGTTAAAATACTCCTCGCGAAAATTTTTGCATCATAAGTACGTATTTCATTATTCTGCCCTCTAGTGTCGTGGCAAAGTTGGAAGCCATCTGAATTGACACTAGCAAAGTGGCGAAGTCCATACCTTCCCTGCCTATGCTGGGATAGTAAGTAAAACAGAAACCCCTATCGTTTCTACCAAAGCTGTGCTTTCCATTCGACCTTATTCTTAGTCTTAATTATAGGTACCAATAACGTTAAGAAATATAAAGTAACGATTAAAAACACAACCAGGTATTTCATTATTTCGTATAATTTTCGTGTAAAATACAGTTTTATTCAATTGTTGACTTCAGATCTATCACCGTGGATGTTCTGGTGGAGGCATGTTCTTTAAGGCAAATTTAGCGTTCTATTCGTCCTAATCCCCAATTGTGTTTCCGATTTGTCCTCCTCCATATTGTAGACTCCTGTATGAATTCATCCCAGCTTGTCTTTAGCTACACGTTCAATTGCATCTTTGAATAGCATTCTGCGTAAATAATGCCCTAAATGTATTTTTGTTCACCTTATTATCTTTAGTATTCGCTCTCCCCATTGATTCGCGATTTTTTTATCAAACTTTTTTTTTTATTATTATTATTATTCTGTAAATTATCATTTTAAGGTTCCAATTTTTGTCATTGCTTCTTCGTGGAATCTATGTTCCTGCTGCGTAGAAAGTATTTGATGAACCTTTTTCTTAATTTGTTCATCAGTGCAGAAAATATTTCTTTTCTTCTAAAATGCCGCTTTCTCCAGTGTTATTCTTGCTTTTATTTCGTAGTCTCATTTATGTTTTCTCGAATACTGCTGTAGTTTTAAGTACAATGGTTTTCAACCTGTGCTTTTTAAATTTTTTACATATTCCAACATCATGCTAATTGATCCTTCAGTGTATTCATCACTTAATTAAAAATAAAATGATCCCTTCACCTGTAGTCTAGTGGAGAATCATGCCCTGGCCGTCGTATTCCCCCATCGGTGTCCCAGATAATGCTTGCCGAAGAACGCCATCCCTCAGAAATATGAAGGAGTTAAACTGTAACTGCTTGTTCAGCTTATAGGAAATAATATAACTTTAGAAGCATACTAGGCAGGTTTTCTTCTTAATTTTGTAAATCATATTTATTAAAGAAGTGGTACCTTGGGGTCCATTTGGAAAATTAATAAGAAAAGTAAAGCGCGGAGCGGGATGAGAATTGAATACACCTTTAAGTCAAATGTGTGTTGTTTCTAATATTGTTATTGCATTTTCGTACTCTTGTCTTTTGTACAAAAATGTGTATATATATGTATGTTTTATAAACATGTAAATTAATTTTCATCAAAATAATTACCTGTACTGATTGTATTTTTACGTAGGTCTGGTTCAAGTACAAGGTCCGGTAGCAGCTTAGGTTCATCTAAATGTCCGCGTTTGTCGGAGTTAGCCTCTCCATTTTCATCCAGGGTAAGTGTGTGTGTGTGTGTGTGTGTGTTTTTTTTTTTTTTGTAAAAAAAAAGAAGTGCTAATTTTTAAAGTTAATAATAATTATGGGTTCGAATTCTAACAACGTTGGCTGTTTATTTACATTGCTTATTTTCGTTTTGGTTTTTTATGTTGTTATTTAAGATAAAACCGTTTTCGGTCTCAGATATTTCGGTTTGGAATCGGTGTTTGCATAAGGAGGGGGGCAGATATGATAATTGTCAGTAAAAGGAGGAAAAGAAAGGCAAAAGAGGAATAGGAAAGGGAATAAAAACAATGATAAGGAGAGGGAAAGAAACACAATAGTAGAAGAGGAAGAAGAGTGGTAGGAGAAAGAAGACAAGTACTAGTAACAGGAAGAAGTGCAAGAAAAATAGAAGAATGAGAGAAGGAAGAAGAATTGAGTAAAGGGGAAAGAAGTAAAAGAAGGTGAAATTAATATTAGGAAGGGAATGACTAATAATAGGACGATGGAAGAGAGGAAGAAGACGGTAGTAGAAGAAGGAAAGAGAGTAGTAGAAAAGGCGAAACTGACCAGATCTAAAAAATAACATTATTAAAAGTAGAAAGAACAGTAAGAGAAAGAGTAATAAAAAAAATAAAAAAAAAGAGTAGTAGGAAAGGGGAAAATAGTGGGTGGAAAGGAATATTTGCAGTGAGCGAGGAAGAGTAGTAGTACAGTAATGCGGGGCGAGGGACAGAGAAAGAGTAATGGAATGCAGAAGGAAAAAGAGTAAAAATAGCAGTAAGTTAGTGGTTGATTAGGTCCTGTATGTTTAGAGATCAGCGTGACAGAGTCGTGATCCTGGGATTCAGATCTCAACGAGATAGAATCAGCAGCAGTTCGTAACGGAAGACGAGATGTGGCCATCTCTCGAAACGTAATAAACTGAGATACCGTAATATTAGAAATACGTGCCTTCGTCCGAATAACTGTGTTTACTCGACGTGGCATCGATATATCATCCATTCAGGTACGTTCAGTGACAGTCTATAACACAGATGTGTTTGTTGGGTGTGCCTGCACATTGAGTGATTCTACAAAGTGACCTATACTTGCTTGATGTGGTTAAAATCTGGCGAGTGCGAAGGTCAAGAAAGTACATATTAAGTCAGTAGACAGTACGTTACCTTACGGATTTGGATTATATAGCTTATACAAACCATCCTCACCCAGGAACATGACTGTCATAAAGGCGTGCACGTCGTTTGCATCGAAATTTGTATGTCGTACCCATCAAGGCACTCCAGTTTCACTAGTGTTTTATTGTGAGCTTCAACAAAACACATTGTACACCATTACATAGCCACCAGTAGCTCGCACATCATCTCGCTGACTTGATGAAGCACCATAACAAGTCATCTACTGCCCAATATCGATGTTCTCTTACCCGTGTTGGGCGACGACTGTTAAATCTCATGGAATTCTGCCTATATAATGCGTTGACTTTTGAGCCCAAAGGTGTGAAATTTTACACAACGTTCCCTTTCGTTGGGCGGTGACAATGCTTCTCAGTCTCCGGTGGTTTCGTTCTTGCATCGTCTGTGGGCACCCATATTCGCCCGAGAAAATCCAAGAGCCTTGGTCACCTAGGACATAGAATACCATATTCTTCTGGCTTCTATAATCTATTCACTGTTACAGGAGATAAATCCGATCCATGTCCCATGGCTTCAACTAGACTCCCGGTTGGTGGGCAATGTTGGTAATTAAATAACACATAAGTAATCCGGTTGCAACCTTTTCCAGCGAGAGATGTAGTCGGATGCACTGCTGTTTCTAATATGCTGGCATCCCAGTTTATATTTACAGTAAAACTCCTCTAAGTTAAACAGCTTGTCAAGGAACTTAATTAAAAATTAAATTTATTTTATTATTTGATAGTTGTAATTATGTTTACGAAAAGAGGAGGTTTCTTCGTAATACAGATATGAGCCGAGTCTAATGCCAACTTCAGATTACGAGATTAGGTTACTGTGTTAAATCCTGTCTCAGCTTCTGTTAGAATTGACCTCTATGGAAGCTATGTTTCTTCTAATAAGATTGAGTATGTACTATGCTACTGTATAATGTAATAAGACAGTTTCACGTATTTACACATAAACATGGATAAAACACCAATTGCACAATAAAACATGCTTTCGAACTACTTCTGGTATTCCTCCTATTATTTTATACAATATTGTTTAAAGGCCAATCGCTCTTTAATCGTGGACTATCTTAAAATGACATATTCCAGTACTAAATAGTTACAACGATGGCAGTGTCAAACTGACTACAGTAAAAAACCTAAATGAGTCTGTGATTGATTTCATTTTTCATCATTTCAGATGAATGTGTCTTACTAAATACTGAGACATTATCAGCCAT
Organism: Lepisma saccharinum; assembly: GCA_022664845.1. Taxonomy (NCBI): domain Eukaryota; kingdom Metazoa; phylum Arthropoda; class Insecta; order Zygentoma; family Lepismatidae; genus Lepisma; species Lepisma saccharinum. The sequence continues at coordinate 68,713 of JAGDQP010007069.1, forward strand.
CAGTGAGACCTAGGAGAAACCATAAAATTAGCCATAAATCAGGGCCCTAGTAGGTACTATTAATGTTGAGGTGTAGTGGTATCTGGATGTGCACTGACTAGCGGGGTGGAGTTAGTCACTTCATGTTGTGTGATTGAATTCTAATAATTTGTTCACATAACATGGAACACTTAAGAGAAATAGCGACACATTCACATCATCTGAAGATAGAGACAGTGCGAGCTGCCAGGCACTGCTGCCTCCCGGTGATTGTTCTGCTGGTATGCTGTGTCCCCCTTGAGGGGCAGACCGACAATGATTAAAGATGCTTTTAGACTGTTTTTTGCATGCTAGTTTTTATACTACGCTAGTCCTTGTAAGCTCGTATCCATGGGGGATACCATCCCCCCCCCC